>JADBJO010015721.1:0-17500 GCA_016801955.1 Conus betulinus | reverse complement strand
ATACACAGATATTTTTGTATATATTTTGAATGTCCCCACTTTGCCCCACATATGAATGTCCCCACTTTGCCCCACACATATGAATGTCCCCACTTCGCCCCACATATGAATGTCCCCACTTTGCCCCACATATGAATGTCCCCACTTCGCCCCACATATTGTCCCCACTTTGCTCCACATATGAATGTCCCCACTTTGCCCCACATATGAATGTCCCCACTTTGCCCCACATCTGAATGTCCTCACTTTGCCCCACATATGAATGTCCCCACTTTGCCCCACATGTGAATGTCCCCATTTTGCCCCACATATGAATGTCACCACTTTGCCCCACATATGAATGTCACCACTTCGCCCCACATATGAATGTCCCACTTAGCCCCACATATGAATGTCCCCACTTTGCCTCACATATGAATGTCCTCACTTTGCCCCACATATGAATGTCCCCACTTTGCCCCACATATGAATGTCCCCCACTTTGCCCCCACATATGAATGTTCCCACTTTGCACCACATATGAATGTCCCCACTTTGCCCCACATATGAATGTCACCACTTTGGTCCACATGTGAATGTCACCACTTTGCCCCACATATGAATGTCCCCACTTTACCCCACATATGAATGCCCCCACTTAGGTCCACATATGAAATGTCCCCACTGTGCCCCACATATGAATGTCCCCACTTTGCCCCACATATGAATGTCCCCACTTTGCCCCACATATGAATGTCCCCACTTAGGTCCACATATGAATGTGTCCCAGTTAGCTCCATATATGAATGTTCCCACTTTGCTCCACATATGAATGTTCCCACTTTGCTCCACATATAAATGTCCCCACTTTGCCCCACATATAAATGTCCCCACTTTGCCCCACATATGAATGTCCCCACTTTGCACCACATATGAATGTCCTCACTTTGCCCCACATATGAATGTCCCCACTTTGCTCCTCATATGAATGTCCCCACTTTGTCCCACATATGAATGTCCCCACTTTGCTCCACATATGAATGTCCACACTTTGTCCCACATATGAATGTCCCCACTTTGCACCACATATGAATGTCCCCACTTTGCACCACATATGAATGTCCCCACTTTGCTCCGCATATGAATGTTCCAAGGTTGCACCACATATGAATGTCCCCATTTGGTCAGAGTGACCTTTCTTGTCTAGTTGTGTGTAAACAGCTTTATAGCTACACTGATTAAGAGTATGAAAGTACATTTCTTCTTCTTCTCTTCTTCTTTCTTCTTCTTCTTCTCTCTCTCTCTCTCTCTCTCTCTCTCTCTCTCTCTCTCTCGCTCGCTCGCTCGCTCGCTTTCGCTTACCCCACCCTCTCTCTCTCTCTCAAACATAAGTCACACTGCCATATATCAAGTCAGTCTTTCTCTCTAAAAAATCAATTTAATTGCCACAAATCAGGCCTCTACAGTGCCTGCGTTACGTTTAATGATTTATGATTTAGTACTGCTCACTCGAGGAAACACACACACACACACACACACACACACACACACACACACACACACACGCACGCACGCACGCACGCACGCACGCACGCACGCACGCACGCACGCACGCAAGAACGCACATACACATACACGCATGCATACACGCACACACAGACAGATACATACATACTCTCTCTCTCTCTCTCTCTCTCTCTCTCTCTCTCTCTCTCTCTCTCTCTTCTTGTGTGATATAAAAGTACCATTATACTACTTGATTGAAAATGAGAGAGTTATTTGCCTGCAGCTGACACACATGTGATGACTAGATTTCGACAGCAGAATGGAAGGCACAGGGACAGTGGGGAGAACAGGTGTGTGTCGATACAAGCCTGACGACAACAACCTGATGACAGGCAACAGAAAGTGTAAGCAGTAGTTAGTTCTAGCACTGGCAGACGACTTACCAATTTTTTTTAACTTTTGTACACGTTGACCACTTACTTCAAGAGCACCCTTAGGCTTTAACACCCCCCACCTCCACTTTATGCTATTTCCAGCACCCCTCCTTCTACCTCCTTCCCTCTCTTGACTTTTTTTTTCCCCCGTGAAAGGCAGCCCTCAGACCTTGAATACTGCGACGCTATCTGCCAGTTTCGCACTGACCACAGAATCGCCCCCCCCCCCCCCCCCCCCCCCCCCCAGGTAAAATGCTCATTTCAGAGATCTCTTTCCGTCAGGAAGTGTGGACGCTGTTCTTTTCTTTCTTTCTTTCTTTCTTTCTTTTTTTTTCATCCAACAGGTAAGTGCGCCATCAGCATGACTAATATTTTGACGTAACTTGCGTGACGTTGTACCGTGATAACATGTGGCTTATCTCAGTTCTGTGTAAAATCAATCAAGGTATATCGCAAACGGTGTCGTAACAGGTCTACTTACCTTTGAGCTTGTGTTGGATGTGTACCTGTACAGGGGCGTACCACTACAGCACCCCCCCTCCCCCTTTAACACAGATCACTCTTTCAAACAATAGTAAAAACAGAATTGCTGAGCTGCCAACGAAGAAACTGACACAGCGCCTTTTTTTGACCTACTGGGTCTTCTTCAGGCAGGGCATATAACATTAAAAAAAACAAAAACAAAAACAACAAAAACACAAAACAAACACAAAAAACCCCTTACCAACCAAACTAAACCAAACCAAACCAAACCAAACCAAACCAAAAACAAACCAAACCAAAACAAACCAAACCAAACCAAAACAAAACAGCAAACAAAGGACGAACAGCATGCATTCACTTACCTTTAATATGGGTGCAAAATTTAGTCTTGGGTGGACAATCAACACTACGGAATGAAACTGAAGGGGGAAGCAGCTGAGGGGGAGAGGACATAGATCAAAATAATGATAAGAATGATTAGAGATCAAAATAATGATAATGATGATGATGATAATGATAACAATAATGGCTTCATTATCATATAAGAACAATACTAACAATAATGATATTAGTGATGTTAATAATGATATTAGTAGAAGAAAGAAGAAGACGATAAAGAAGAAAAGAAAGAAAGAAAGAAAAAAGAAAGAAGAAGAAGAAGAAGAAGAAGAAGATTTACAGCAACAGCAACAACAACTATCATGGTAATAAAAAAAAGATAATGGTAGAGGCAGTAAGATAGAATCTAGGAAATATACGAATAGTTATAAAAAAATTCAAAGGAAATATACGAATAGTTATGATAAAAATTCTAAGAGTAAAATTATTTGTAATGTCTCTTTAACGAGTTTTGACGTCTGCTCGACTCCCTGTCTGGAAATAAAAGGCGTTTGGGCAGCATGTTTTATTATCTCTTCTATTTTGCATGCCCTGCACCAACCTGAGAGCCTTTCCAGCTTGTGGAGAGGTGTTCAGTGTTTAAGCTTGAGGTTTTATGAGTAATCGTTAATCCTTGTGGATTGTTGTCTACCGGTCCTCATAGGCTGTGTCTTTTGCATGACTGCTTTTGGAGTTTTTGACCCAAATTTTAGCTTCCCATTTTACATAAATTCTTAGTTTTTTTTTTAAATTCCACTGAGTGCTCTTGTTTGTTTTCTGGAGGCGCTTATCTTGTCTTCAGGGAAACTACTTTTCGAGAGTTTTCTTTTTTGCTTACAATGAATTGATTCTCTCTATGTAAGTAACTCGGATCCTGTAGTAAGCCTGACGATCTCTTCACTGAGCGAAACAGCTGTCAGTTGCTGGTTCTGCTGACCTCCCCTTTGGAAGAACAATGCATTAATGAAATCACTCGCTGAAGGAGGGCTTCCTGTCATACCCCTCTCCCTTTAAACGTGAGTCTGTCTTTTAAAGCCAGGTATTTTAACTACAGCTGAATTTGGTTGATCTTCTCCATGTCTGGAAACTAAAGACTTTCAGGCGCAGGTCTTGTTATCACCTTTTCTATGTGTTCGCATGTGCGTGATTGCGCGCACCTCTGTCTGTCTTTCAGTCTGCCTCTCTTTTTTTTGTGTGTGTGTGTGTGTGTGTGTGTGTGTGTGTGTGTGTGTGTGTGTGTGTGTGTGTGTGTGTGTCAGATAGAGAGAAAGAGAGGGGGGTGGGGGATTTAATGCACTAATCACCGACCCATAGCAACCCCCCCAAAAAAAAAAACCCCCAAAAAACCAACAAAAAAACAAATGAAGTGAGATGATTAACATATAATTACAACACAAATAAAACATTGCAGTCGCTGAACTGCATCTCTATTATCCAGAACAGAAAGGTGCGACATTATAGGAAAAAATCACCAGCAGATTTCTTTTCATCCTGACACAAACAAATCTTCTCTTCCAACGGTATGGCATTACAAGAGGAACGTGAGAACTTAAGGGCTCAGACTATATTTACATTCTCCATCTATAAAACTTTGTAAACAATAAACAAGTAGGGTAACTCTTGCTCCCATAAGAAAACCTAACTCAGAGTAACTTTTATTCAAAGACTGGCACAGCCTTTTAAACTTGAATGAAGTCAGACAAGCCCAAACACGAACAATCTAACAGTGGGGGAAAAGCAAGCGCAGGCCAACAGCTCCTCCGTAAAGTGTAGGGGCAATCTTTTGGCCTATGCCTGAGGATCCACCAATGATGCAAAGGAGATCAAAAGACAAACACAAGTAAACAAATCAAATGCGTAAATAACGTAAAACAGACAGTTGAACATAATTTACCTCATAGCGGACAAATGAACTTCTTCCCGTAGAGGTCGCTGGAAAGGTGCTTCGGCTTTGGATGAAATGTCATCATGGAAAAAGTTTTTATTTCAAAATGTATGCTGAAGAGCAAAACTAAAGTCACTGAACCGAGAAACCAACGGAACAAACAAGTTACCAACAATACGTTTTGACTTTGGGGCTCTTAAATGCCGACAAACATAAAATGACAAAAATAGCATAAAACTTTCAGTTTCAAACGCACACATAGCAACTATGTATTAAGCTGGAACACCCATTTGTTATGTTAGTCGCGGGTTCATTGAACTGTCATAGTTTTCTGTGGTGCCAGCAAACCAAGAAAGCCAAGACCTAGGACCCGTCATTGTTGTAATGACATCCCCTTCGTCTGGCTACATGACAATGAGAGCAAATATGAGTCATGACGGCCCTGCGTACGTGTGGGATATTTGTCTGTTCCGATCAGAAATACGGCCATACTCAGTTTCAAACAAATCAAGTTGCAAGAGCCTTTCATCACCCTACATCGTCATTTCCAGCAGTTTGATCGACCAGTTAAACGATCCTAGGGTAGCACAAACTACTGTATGGAGTACACGTTCTTCTAAATCTGCGATTGCATATGTATGCAATGCCACAACACTGAGTCTTGAAGTCAAGACAATCATGCATCATGACTCATTGCTTTCAACTTTCCTTTACCTTCTTCCCAGACAGTGAAGCTCCTCAAAAGTTGCCTACTGGTTTCTGGAACTGCACAGACACTCGTTATTCCAGTTTCGTCACCACGTGGAATGTAACTTGGAGGCAGAGTGTGAGGATGGACAGGACGAAGCAGGGCACTGTCCCTTCAGCAGTCCTGACTGTCAGGGCAAGATAGCCATGTGTGGGACGGTGCTACTCATTTGTACGCGATCTGCCTGGATTTGATGCTGATAGTATAGATATAAAAAAAGTAATCGACGAGCATTGTTATTCTTTGGGGGGGGCACAGTAGGTTTACCTTTATGTGTGATGGATTGGTTTGGTTTAGTTTTTAACATGACAGGGGTCTCTGGGAGAAGCTGTCTTATTCTTGGGTTGGTATGATCTCGAATGATTTGTCATTTCCTCCAATGTACAAACATGAGTTGTTTCAGGACAGAGTAGTGCTTTATCATCATACATTTCGTTATTGTGACTGTGGAATCTATCAAGGTGGGCGGAGTATACATTGTCATCATTCGACATATTCTAAATATATGATATACGTGCCATCTCCCTGTGTGCGAAAATATGGCATAGAGAAATCATTGAACGGTACAGTTTGTGCATTCTCAACTAATAGGACTGGTGCACAGTCACTTCATCGCAAACCAGTCTCATTAAACAGCTCTCAGTTTGTGTTGCCTCGGCAACAAAAACCCATGACGTTATGTGACGGTGGTCATGTGACATACACCTTTCTTCTGTGTGGCTTGAATCAGTTGAAATTGCGCACTCAAGGTCATACATTTCGTCATATTCACAATGACTCCTCGCATTACAATTGTTTCTTTTCTCCCGGTAAGAACACCATGTTAATCCCTACATTTACATGCGGTGATGGCGTCACCACTCTGTCATATACTCTGGTGTGTACTTTTGCATCCGATTGTGGAGATAACAGCGATGAATCATCTGTATACATCCTGATTGCATCAACATGTTTACATGTGATAATGGTCAGTGTCTTTCGTATACTAAGGTGTGTGATCAAACACCCAATTGTCAGGATCACTCAGAAGAACACAACTGCAGTGTGTACAGAGAATGGCTTGTGCATTACCCATTCTTCTCCTCTCCTGCGTTGGTCAGTTTTGATGGTGTTACGAAGTTTCACTCACACCCAATGTATTTCAACGAATCCTGCCCTGGCACCCATTATCGTTGCCCTGGTGACTTCAATGACTGTGTGCCTGTCTACACACGATGCAATGGCATGTATGATTGTATAGATCGTATGGACGAAGATGGATGTGAGGACATGACGTGTTCAGGGTATTTCAGGTGCAGAGCATCCACAACCTGTCTACACACTGACCACCTGTGTGATGGCTGGCCTCACTGTCCAATGCGTGATGATGAAATAGTGTGTGATATAAGTTGTCCTGTGGGTTGCCTGTGTCAAGGCTACTCGTTCTTTTGTATCCAGCCGTTCTCCATGACAACGTTTCCATATATTCGCTTTTTGGATGGAACCAGTTCAGGAATAACGCTTTCTGATATCAGCCAGCTTACCTATGTTGTTCACCTTGTACTTGCTCGGTGCTCTTTGACTATCTTCCCTACCATTAAATTGTGCAATCTGAGGTTTCTTGACCTCAGTGACAACGAGCTGACGCAAGTGAACATGACTGCTTTTCTGGCGTTGGGCAATTTACAAACATTGTCACTTTCTCACAACCCCATCACCTCCCTTCACACTGATTTATCATCTGTCGTTCAGCATCATACCTGTTGCTGGTAGATCTTTCCTTCACTGCACTGGAAGTGTTTGATTCTAGAGTCTTTCAGCATTTTGTTCATATACAGAAGCTTCACTTAATGTTCACTGCCATTCATACCGTGGGTCCAAGCGGATTTCAGTTCACGCCCACAATTGACTGAACTTTACCTGGATGGCAGCCCAGTGGCCAATTTCCCTCTAAATTTGTTCAAAGGTCTTTTCCATCTGCGCGCTCTATCAACAGGAAAACTATAGAATATGCTGCCCCCAAATTCTTCCGATAATTTTGAAGAGGCCACTTGTCAATCCCCGAAAGACGAAATTTCCTCATGCACAGATTTATTACAATCTTGGGTCTATCGTGGTTTTCTTTGGCTGACTACATGTATGTCGATAAGTGGTAATGTCTTCTGTTTCTGCGCACGTCATTTGCAAGGAGTATGACTTTGTCGAGCGGATTCAGTGTGCTAGTCCTCAACCTTACGCTAGCTGACTTTCTGATGGGTGTCTACACTGCCATCATTGGAGCAGCAGATGAACAGTTCCGTGGCAGATATCTCCAGCTGGATGACACTTGGAAAGACAGTATAGCCTGCAAAGTGGCTGGGTTTCTGTGTCTGTTGTCCAGTGAAGTGTCTGCTCTGATCATTTGGTTGATCACACTGGACCGTTTTCTTGTCCTTCATTTTCCATTCAGCAACTTGCGATTTGAGAGAACGTCAGCAGCTACAGCTTGTCTGCTGACTTGGTCCGTCGGTTGGTTTCTGGCCTCACTGCCTTTACTTCCCATACTGTCACACTGGGAGTTCTATGGTCAAACAGGCATCTGCATTCCGCTATCAGTGGTGAAAGAAGACTTTAAAGGAAAAGAATACTTGTTCAGTCTATTTGTTGTCCTTAATTGCATTCTTTTCTTATTCATCTCTACTGGCCAAGCGCTCATCTACTGGTCGATACAGAAAAATGCTTTCAAGACAAACACGACAAATGTATCACGGGACTTTACTATTGCCCAGCGACTAATCACTGTTGCCATTACGGATTTCATGTGCTGGTTTCCCATTGGACTGTGTGGAATGTTGGCTATGGCTGGTATTCCCGTCTCTGAAGAAGTAAACGTGGTACT
Source organism: Conus betulinus (assembly GCA_016801955.1). Taxonomy (NCBI): domain Eukaryota; kingdom Metazoa; phylum Mollusca; class Gastropoda; order Neogastropoda; family Conidae; genus Conus; species Conus betulinus. Next base: position 9,230 of record JADBJO010015721.1, on the reverse strand, counting down.
GGCTATATTTGTATTGCCCTTGAACTCTGCGATCAATCCGTTTATGTATACCTTCAACACACTGGCAGAAAAAACGGAGGAGGTCCAACGAAGCCACACTTCTGCAATGGCTGGAATCTCACCCTGACATTACTCTCGCTCAGCAGGCTGTGATATAACACCTTCTGCTGTTAATTGCAAAAAGAATATGACGAAACTAATTAAGAAGGAAAGAAAATCTTAAATGAGGCAGAGAATAGTTAAAAATAGTTAAAAGTGAAATTGATATCGAACAAGTAGGGTAACTCTTGCTCCCAGGATGAAATAATTACACACCCCAAACTCTAAACGAATGCCGTTCACGATCCTAATCGCCCGGCGACAATGCCAGCTCAGTGTACATGTCTGCTTGTGTGCGTGTGTGTGTGTGTGTGTGTGTGTGTGTGTGTGTGTGTGTGTGTGTGTGTGTGTGTGTGTGTGTGTGTGTGTGTGAGAGAGAGAGAGAGAGAGAGAGAGACAGAGACAGAGACAGAGAGAGAGAGAGAGAGAGGGAGGGAGAGAGAGAGAGTTCTTATTCACACAAGTACTATCTTTTGCCCGTGACAGGTATCACACTCATTTGTCTTGGTTACCATGTTTGTTTGTGAACATGCGTGTGCTTAAATGAAAATGATAAACATCATTTCAACAGCAGTTCTTTGTTACATTTGAAAAAAAGTGAGCGAAGTGAAGGGGGGCGGGGTTGGGGGGGGGGGGGGGGGGGCAGGGCGAAGGGGAGGATGAGGAAGGAAGACGAAGGGAAGAAAGTATAGGATAGATTAAAAGTCAAGCCATCTGTACAGCCAATACACAAGCCAGGGCAGCAGAGGAAAACACAGGGAACAAAGTGACTAAGAGTGGAATACAATGGAAACTATTGTGTCATGATGGCAAGCAGTTTAAAAATGCATGAAAACTGCAGTCAGTTGTGTCCCTAGTAGAGTAAACAAAGCTAACAAAATATGTGCTGGTGGTGGGTTTGTCTGATGCATCTGAGGTATCACTGGCTCATTTTATGTGCAGAATCTGCCACAAATCACTACACCAATATGGACACAACATTCGTTTCTCACAAGATTGGTGACATTTGTCCCGGTGTGGACTTTCTCAAACAAACAAAACAACACACGTACAACATTTCTACCGAGAAATGAATCTGGTTGTGATAGCATCAACGTGAAACAGTTTACAGCAAACCAGGGAGCAGTATATGGGAAGTGTGGCGGTTCCACTGATTCTGTAACCTGCACGTGAAGGTGACACCGGGTATGTATGTGCGTGCTCACGTTCAACACTTGCCGTTCTGGTATGGCTACACTGACAGGAAAATGTGGACAGTTTCTATAATGTTAAAGCGAACAGGTGTCAAGAATCTAAGTTTGAAAAGTGATTATCGAATTCTTCAAGATATGTTTTGGGTGTCATCTGTAAATTCAATGTGGATTATGATCAGAAACACGCCAACAGCTACAATCAAGATTGAAACAACTAAATTTAATGATTCATTTATAAAATACAGGACAGAACACTGTCAATATATAGCTGTACCACACAGGAATAAGCGTATTCACTTCAGTACAGACCTGACATTGCATTCTGTATATGTCGTCATGGTGAGCGTTTTGCAGTCATATACACTTGAGACTTGTCTTGGTAGAGGTAGGATACAAGTGACATACAAGAAACACAATGCATCTCAAGAATACGGTGCTCGTATTTGTACTGAACGTTCCACACCAGCGTCTATGTTTCTGGCTTCATATTTCAGAGTTCACTTCACTAACAATCATTACAGTCTGAGGTTTCTCAAAATGTCCTTTTCTGTTCTCCCGGTCTCTGGACGCCTTTATAAAATTGCCCAGTGGGTTGTTCAACTGCTCCGTGACGAATTACTCGAACTTTCATCTCTTTCTGCGGTGCAATCTAAAGACAGAGTGTGAAGATGGACGGGATGAAAACAGAGTACTGTCCCTTTAGTAGCCCTGGGTGTCAGGGGATGGTGGCTTCAACTAACAAATGCTTCAAACTACTTGTATCAGACGTTTCACATACTGCACTTATGGTCAGTGAATGTCAGAAATATGGTCAACAAATGGCTTCTGTAAAAACTAGAAATGAATTGGAAGAATCCCTACAGATCTTTCAAAATTATTTTATCTTTGGCGTACTTTTGGGTTACACTTCGGGCTTGTGCTTGGGACATTTCATGTATAGTAAATTCCGTAAATGGCTTGACAATACTATAATCTACAATATGAATCACTTTAGATATGTATCGTTTCGCAGTTTCATTGTTTCCAGGTCTGATAAAATGGGCGAATGGTCTTCAAGTGGCTTGTACGTAGATCCGGCGGAAGCGTTAACATCAGATATGTTATGCGAAATGAAATTACCAGCATTTGGTGCGTTTCCCCTTAAATCAGCACCGACCCAAAGACAGTCCACCTTCTTAGATACTAGGCAAAGTTTACTGGTTTGTTCACACAGTCACGTGATCCACACATTTTTGTACTGTGACCCCGATAGCAGCTGTGGCAACTTCTATCATCTGAAACTTTTGTATTCCTGAATGCAAGCTCTAGGCAGGACAACACGCTATCACCTTCTGAAAGAAATATGTCATGTGGACATGGCATGTTCACTTGCAATGATGATGTTATATCACTACATTACACTTTAGTCTGTGACTTTAGACAGGACTGTTCAGACAATGCTGATGAGTCATCATTTTGTGAGCATCCTTATTGTCAAGGCTTTGGGTGTTCAAATGGTCAGTGTGTATTATACAGTCAACGATGTAATGAACACTCTGATTGTGTGGATGATTCTGATGAGGTTGATTGTCAACAGAACTGGGCTTCATGTACATTCTGTATTCAGTATAAGATGTGCACATGGGGCAGCGATTTTACATCAACCTTGATGGCACTGGTTACTTTACACAACAGACGATGGAAACTGAAGACCTTTGTCCTGAATCTCATTATCGTTGTACTTCTGCGTGGCTGTACTGTCTTCCTGTCTACACTCGGTGCAATGGATTCTCTGACTGTATTCATGGAGAGGACGAGCACGACTGTCAAGAGTTTCGTTGTTCTGGGTTTTTCCGGTGTCGGGCGTCTACAATTTGTCTCCATGGAGATCATCTGTGTGATGGCTGGGGCCAGTGCCCACAGCGAGATGATGAACTGATGTGCGCTATGACTTGTCCTGACGGTTGTCTATGTCAAGGACACTCCTTCTTGTGCATATAAACACGTTTCCTGTCGATCTCTTTCCACAGCTTCGATACCTGGACGCCCCAGGGTCAGGGATGACACCGAATGATTTTAAAACAAATATCTATCTGATTCGTCTCAGTCTGTCTCTCGTTGCAATATCTTTAATATATCAGGCACACAGCTTCTCAACTTACAATATGTAAATCTGGAATGCAACCATATAAATCATTTTGACATGTCTTATTTTCTTGAGCTACGGAATTTGAAACCTTACTATTAGCAAGAAATCCAATCAGGCCGAATGTAATGAATAACCCTGCAAAACGTATTCATTACTCACTAATGCGGATAGATATATCACAAACAAATCTTAATGTTCTGAACAGTGAATGGTTTATGTTCTTGCCTCTGATGAACCATTTAAATATCTCCTTTTCCGCCATTAAAGTCATTGCATCTTTAGGTTTTAAGAATATGCCTTATCTCCGTGAGGTGGACATTAGATTTAATCCTGTTGAAGATTTCCCTTTGGATTTGTTATCTGGATCCAATCATATACAATATATTTTGACTTCAAATTACAGATTCTGCTGTGAACAATTTCTTCCAGAACACTCATACACAATAGACTGCTCAGCTCCCCACACTGTTCTTCGTTCATGTACAAATCTGATGCCAACTGAACTATACAGAATTTTCTTCTGGGTGGTCAGTGTGTGCGCAACATTAGGAAACTTGGCTGGTTTTATCAGTTTATTCTCAGTCAAAGTAGAGTTTCAAAGCAATTTGTTGATGATTGCCAATTTGCTTTTTGCCCAATCTTGTTCGGGATATCACGTCAGTATTGTTGTTGTAGCTAATGAGATATTCAATCGTCGGTACATTTACTCCGAAAAGATGTGGATAAACAGCCTGTTTTGCAAAGTGGCCGAGTTTCTGTTCTATCTGTCCAGTGAGGTGTCAGTCTTGATCATTGGCTTCATCACTATGGATCACGTCATTGTCGTTTGCTTTGGCAAAAGCTCACGTACAGTGAGGACAGTTTTGCTGAGGTCATCTTTCATAGCACCATGGTGCAATGGAACCCTAATATCCTTAACACCATTTCTTCCGAAATTGTCACAGCGGGGACGTCAAGGTCAATCAGGTCTGTGCCGCATGGCATTGATTAATCAATTTAAATCTAACCAAGATTTCCGATGGTCAAATGTCATTGCTACTATCAATTTGGTGATCTACTTGATAATAATATTTGGACAGTTTGTGATCTATAGACGAACACCTAAGTTCAGGAGTCTGCTTGATTCATCATCAAGGTCCGTGCATTCTGCGGTGTGCCTGATGAGAACAGTGGTGGCCACAAACAGCGCGAGCTGGCTTTTTCTCGGCTTTGTTACGGCGATGGCTACAAATGGTATTCCAATGTTCAGCAATACCCATGACATGTTGGTGGTATTTGGGTTACCACTCGGCCCTGCTCTTAGCCCATTTCTGTACTTGTGGACTGTGGTCATGCAGAGAGGACAGAAAGCACAAGAAGAGAAAGTTCTTACAATGTTAAAGTTACGATTGGTTGCATCTGGAAAACAGGCAAACAAACAACAAAACAAAAAGCCTACGCAGAGCAGATAAAACAGCAAATTTATGAATACGATGAACCTGGCTTGTGGCTTAAACACCTAACTACGTGTACTGTAGGAAGTCGCGGAGAGAAAGTACTCACAATGTTAGGGTTACGATTATTTACATGGAGAAAGCAGGCCATCAAACAAAAAGGAAACTACAAAAAAAAAACAGGTAGAACAGCGAATTTAGAATAGATAGCAAGAAACTGGCTTGGCTTTGGGATCTTTGGGGCTTTGGGATCCCTTAGGAAGTGGTATATGAGCATATCTTTTCCGCTTCGTTGTCGGACTTGCACAGTTTTGCCTACATATTAACCTCAAGTACGAGTACTGAGACAGCGCTGATTACTGATAGACATTCTTTCATTTGTTGCCATTCTCTGTAGCCCACCGACAGCCAGCCAGGGAAAGGTCTGCTCACTTACTAATGTATTATTACCCGTATCTTCTTCTGTCTCTACCTTATCTTCTGCCCAATACTGTGCCTTCAGAGTTAACTTTTGCCATCCTGGCTGACCTTAGAACCAGTCCGTTCCATTTCATCTCCTGACAATGGCGCCCAGGTTGCCATGTGGGCCAATGGTTCCTCTTACTCCGAAATATTCCAGATCTTGGGGTGATATGTCATCTCCAGGGTTTGAATTCTTCTTTGGAGATCTGCAGTGTGTGTGTGTGTGTGTGTGTGTGTGTGTGTGTGTGTGTGTGTGTGTGTGCGTGCGTGCGTGGGTGCGTGCGTGCGTGCGTGCGTGCGTGCGTGTGTGTGTGTGTGTGTGTGTGTGTGTGTGTGTGTGTGTGTGTGCGTGTGCGTGCGTGCGTGCGTGCGTGCGTGCGCGTGCGTGCGTGCGTGCGTGTGTGTGTGTGTGTGTGTGTGTGTGTGTGTGTGTGTGTGTGTGTGATACATGTGTACAGAACTATGAGGATGAGTTAGTAGAACATGAGCATATTGTGATAGAAGAAAAACATTTTCACGTCAGATCGTCATCAGCTTTTGCTAGCGCTGCAACTGCTTGCACTATTCTGGTAGGACTGTTCTCTCTCTCTCTCTCTCTCTCTCTCTCTCTCTCTCTCTCTCTTACGATTATTTTCATGGTGTAACTTTGAATGATACTCATTTCATGGATTATGACTGTGACGCACTATTTTTTGTCCAGTCCCAAATTGTGTCTGGTGACAGTTTTGAGAAGGCACAAGTTTACCTGTTCACCTGTTTATCTGTTTACAGCTACTCACTCGCGTTTTGTTTGTCAGTCAGGTGAGCGAAGGTTTGCTTTAGTCTCTGTAGATTTGCCGGCTTAGAAACATGCCATGGTGCCGATGAGAGACTCCTAGCCTTGTTTTGGTGGTAATCAGTTCCCCAAGTGTCGATGAGGCCCTGAGTGCGGCTGGCAGGAACTGATGCCACCAGGCGGGGGGTAGAGCCCATGCCTCAGCAGCTGTCGCCGTCTTGTTGACGTGGAGAGGCTGACCGCCAGGTCAGTAGTGTTATTTGTATTGTAAAGGGCCTCAGAATTCTCCGTCATGCTGCCGTGGAGAGGCCGACCGAGAGGTCAGTAGTCCCACGTATGTTGTATACCCGACCCTGAGCGGTTTTAGGGTTTTTTTTTGCTGTGCAGGTGTGCCCTGTGGAACACCACTTGGGTCTGTGTCGCTGTAGCGTCTCTGCTTGCCGTGAGAGCACCCAGGTTGGTTCTATTGACTGACTTGGGCTTGGAGCAGCCAAGTGTGTGAACAGTGTCTTTTAGGACACTACTGACTGTGCCAGCGAGGTCTGTGATAGAAAGAAATTTGCTGTGACAATTCTTGTGAATGTTGTGTCGCTGAGAGCGACTGTTAAAGCTTTCGCTGGAAGAGGAGGTCGTCTTGCATATCTATACATAGTTATTTGCTCTGGTTGCACCGCCACAGGTGTGTCGGCAGATGGGTTTGTTGTATACCTTTGCTGATGTGAGACGATGATCTGCGCGCTGTGTGGTGGCATGTATTGATTTTGTTTTGTTGGTTTCTATTGATGATTTATGGCGATACGTGTTTGTAATGTCCTAATGGTGAGCAGGCAGCATATGAAAAAAAAAAAACTTAGTTTGTGAATTGCGTGGCCGTCCATGTTTGTGTGGTGTGGTGTGGTGTGGTGTGGTGTGTGTGTGTGTGTGTGTGTGTGTGTGTGTGTCTGTGTGTGTGCGTGCGCGCGCGCGCGCGTGCGTGCGTATGTGTGTGTGTGTGTGTGTGTGTGTGTGTGTGTGTGTGTGTGTGTGTGTGTGTGTGTGTGTGTAGGGAGTAATCGATACACGCATCCAAACTTTTGAAAGTGAGAGTCAGACATTAACACACGCACCACCACACCATCCGTTATAATGATGCTTACATTATTCCCGCTGCATAAGCGTATTCAATAGTATTTTAATATTAAAACATTGACAATAAGTTGTTCAATCATTAGCAGTGTCACATGTAAAAGTTTAATCAAATGTAATCTCTTTTAATTCTGGATCAAGGCGTTAGGATCACTCCCGTTCTTTAGGCCTAGCAAGAGGGGTCCACATTGCACCGCCACGCTGTCTCTTCCAGTAGATGTCTATTTTGCTCTGAAACGGACTCGATGGCAAAAATCTTCAGAAAAAGTGACAGTTATCTGCAGTGTGGTATCTTAGGGCTACTTGTTCAAAAAATGTACGTTTTGTGGTCTTCAGTAATTTGATGGCTAATTAGTGATTTCCCATAATCATTTTCCAGGTTTTTGGAAGATACGGGGTAGAGTTGGTATGGATGGTTATTGCATTTGACAACGTAAACAACACTGGGCTTTCTGGCAAGCCTAACATTTCTAATTTTCTATTTTTCTGCCATCCCAAGGGGATTTGGAAGAATCGACATTACTGGAGTATGTGCAAGCATCGTGGCATTTGGCTGAACAAAGGCAACAGTAAGGTTTGGATAGAGGCCCATGGACAGGGAAGGGACTTGATTCTGAAGACATGGAAGGTTTGTCCCAGATCGTTGATATAATCAAAACCTCTACGGAAAATGTATATTTCAATATGATATAATATTTTAATGATAATATAATAATATATATTTTAGATGTCGATCACAGGTGCAGGTTTTGTTTCATCTGGTATTGGATGGAACTTTGGAATTATATACTTGAATAAGTGTGTGTGTGTGTGTGTGTGTGTGTGTGTGTGTGTGTGTGTGTGTGTGTGTGTGTGTGTGTGTGAATCTAAGTTACATGCTTTTCCCTCTTTCCCTTTCCCCCAACCCTCCCATTCCCGCCTCGACACTTCCCGTGTTCTCTTGTCTTGTTTTCATTCCTTCCTGTCTCTTCACGCCTCATTTTCATTCGTTCCTGTCTTCTGGCGCCTCATTTTCATTCCTTCCAGTCCTCTCACGCCTCATTTTCATTCCTTCCTGTCTTCTCACGCCTCATTTTCATTCCTCCCTGTCTTCCTCACGCCTCATTTTCATTCCTCCTGTCTTCTTACGCCTCATTTTCATTCCTTCCTGTCTTCTCTCGCCTCATTTTCATTCCTTCCTGTCTTCTTACGCCTCATTTTCATTCCTTCCTGTCTTCTCTCGCCTCATTTTCATTCCTTCCTGTCTTCTAACGCCTCATTTTCATTCCTTCCTGTCTTCTAACGCCTCATTTTCATTCCTCCCTGTGTTCTCACGCCTCATTTTCATTCCTTCCTGTCTTCTAACGCCTCATTTTCATTCCTTCCTGTCTTCTAACGCGTCATTTTCATTCCTCCCTGTGTTCTCACGCCTCATTTTCATTCCTTCCTGTCTCCTCACGCCTCATTTTCATTCCTCCCTGTCTTCCCTGCCTTCTCTTGCCTCTCTTTCATTTAGTACATCACGTTTTGGCAAATTACGTTTCACCCAGTCTTTTTTTTTTGTCGGACTGTCATGAACGCTAAGCGGTGGTGATCAGAAACGAACAAAATTTGGATTACATTACTTGGATTGAATCTGAGATCTGAGCGCAGTTAACGGACAGACATACTCGCCGAAAATGATTATTTGATCATACATTGGCTAAATGTGCCCAACAGTTGATACAGTTCTGAGGATGGTCGTCGTTTCTGTACTATCATTGTCATCGTTTGTATGCTACTGTTCATGCAAAAAAGAAATGTATAGAACCAACGATTTCAATCATCGTGATTATATTCAGCTTTGGATGAATTGGTGTATGGGAATGAAAACGCTCCGGGTTAAAGGTGATAGTGCAAAACGTGATCATGAAAAACGCGGGGCGCCGCTTTCATCCTGTCTTATTTCCTCTTGCTTCTTTGCATTGATATTATCTCCTTGAAAAACAAATGTCCCATTACTCCCTGCCTTCCCAGGTCTCTGTTTTGTCATGCTT
>JADBJO010015720.1:37500-42842 GCA_016801955.1 Conus betulinus | reverse complement strand
GAACGGGGCCGCAGGAGCGGATCAGAGTGGCGAAACCTGTGCGGGAGAGGGTGGGGAGTGGGAGAGGTGGACGTCAGGCAGCATACGTGAGTGGGGGGTGTGGGGGCTGTGGGGAGCAATGGCATGGAGGCAAAGTGGACACAGAGGGAGAGAGAGAGAGAGGGGGGGGGGGGGATATGGTTGGGACCGTTATTAGTAATATTGTGATCTGCTCACAGATTCCGTTCATACATACTAAATGCAGACCTGTAGGTTCACCCCGCGTGTGTTTGCACACAACACATGGGCATGCACATAAGGATTGACGGTGCACACACACACACACATGAACCCACACACACACACGCAGGGCCAAGCTGGCCACAGAACCACACACACACACACACACACACGACACACACACACACACACAGTGACACACACACATATGCGCCTGCCTGCATGCATGCACGAATTCACGTACACACACACCCAAACCAACACACACACACACACACACACCACCACACCACACCACACACAACACACACACACACACACTAGACACACACACCCACACACAACACACACACAACACACACACACAACACACACACAAGTTACCCCTGACCTTTGTTTTTAAGATTTAATGAAGATTTTATTATAAATCCTTCACTAGAGAATGTATTGTACATATGATGTCATGTGATACATATTAGAGATTTACCATAAAGGTCAGCCCTTCTTCCCTGACCAAAATCTGTTTAGAATTTTTTGTTATTGGTGTATGCCATGCTTGTGGTGTTGTGTGTGCGTGTGTGTGTGTGCCTGCTGTGGTGTTTGTTGCGGTGTTGTGGGTGTGTGTTGTTTGTTTTGTGTGGTGTGTGTTTGTGCTTGCATGCTTGCGTGCATGTGTGTGTGTGTTGTGTATGCATTGCTTGGGCGTATTGTTTGGATGTATTGATTTTGATCTGTGTGTATACTTGCATGCATGTATATGGGGAATTGAAAAGGTTGATGTTTCCCGATCTGTAAAACGTGTATAATGCATAAGCAGAAAGTGAGAAAGTACAGCATGAATAACTTTTGTAAATGGTATGGAATTTGTCGCCATCATGAAAATAAGCAGACTTGATATGGACTCTCAAAACTAATATTAAATAACAATAAGTCATTAAGATACCACTGAGCTTTAGCATAATAGCCACACGACCTAGAGATGAGGTTTCATTTGCCTTTCCTTTAATGGCCTCTTTTTTCCTCTCTGTGTAACATGTTCTGTTTTTTTTTCCAATATTTGACCGTATATACTTATTTGAAAGCAAATGAGAAAAGTGTAAGTAGTAAATTTCGGTTGCGTAATGAATAGTCAGTTTCATTAAATGTGAAGTATACTAATTGCCCTAGGTACACAATGTTAAAAAATGCACAGTGTGGACATTTTCTTATTGGTAATGTTTTTTCAATGTTATTGTCCAAAATTGGCAAGACGTATGCAACATTTTGAGGTGGTGTCCTGGACGTGTTTTGCTGTATGTCACAGTAAGAAAACCACATTGAAAAAAATCTGTTCCTGGCATTAGTACTTCCTCTTATTAGACTCACTTGCACCTTGCCTTCAACACCTTTGGTAACCTCACGTTGTTGTTCCTCACTTAAACCCCTTTTGATCCCCTGACATTTTTCTTTCCCATGGAAATTTTCACCCCCTAGCAATTTTCATAGACTGTAAGCACAATTAACCTCCGGGCATTATTTCATCCCTGATGACTTTTTATTCCCTGGCACTGTTCATCCCGTGGCATTTTTTCGTTCCCCTGAAGACGTTTCACTCCGTGTACTTCCTCTTGCTGTCTGCTTGGTATCGCCCGCACTTTCCCCCAGACCATTTTTTTTCAATTTGTTTTATTTCTTTTTATTATTTATTTTATTTTTTTGGGGTTGTTTTTTTCACTTGTATGCCATAGCTATTTCATTCATGGTACTTTTTCCATCCCCCACAACTTTTCATAGAATACATCCTAACACTGTTCATTCTCAGCAGGGCTTTTTTTTTTAGGCTACCTTTAATCGCTCAGCAGTTATAATATCCCTAGCACTTCCTACAATCAAAACTGACCTCCTCCTATACCCTAGCACTCCTACAATCAAAACTGACCTCCGCCCAGACGTCTGAACCCGTTGTTTTAGATTTATTTCCCCACCAACTCGAATTTCGAAGAAACAAAAATCCTTAGATTTGATCATCTTCTGGGCGCTTCTCCTTCTCCGTAGCCGTCGCTACCCTTCTCATCTCTTCTCCTGTGGCTAGCCATCATCCCCAGGCTACATTTCGTCCATGGCATTTAGGATAGGTGTAAGTAGTAAAATTTCTTTCTTTTTTGATGTGTTCTGTGCATCAGGTTTTTTTCACCCGTGATGCTGATTCCCTGCCCCTACTGCCCCCCTCCCATACCTCCTGTGCACACAGCTTTCCCCATCCTCCTCCTCCATGTCCTGCTGAACCCATGTGTCCTTGGTGGTTTTGTTTTTTTTTTTTTTCACTCCTTTGCATTATCCCCCAACCCCTCCCCCTTCACCCCATTCTTCGTACATTGAATATATATATAATTTCACATAGGTCATCTTTCACCTGGCCTGTCGACATTTCCTTCTCAGAACCGCGTCAGAATTCAGACTTTATTTCCCCTCTGCTTAGAGTATGTGTGAAAATGGTGTCTGTATACAATAAATGCTTGTTTGTACCTTTGTGTGCTGTAAACACATTGTTTTGCAGCTTTATGTGTTCTGTGCATCGGATTTTCAACAAAGAGAAGGTTTTAATGCGGACACCTGTATTCTCTTGTTTTCTCTTGCCAGTATCTTTTGGTATCTCTGTGTGTGTGTGTCTGTGTGTGTATATAATACACACCACACACACACACACACACACACACACACACACACATATATATATATATATATATATATACATATATATACATTGCCATGATCAAGTCTGTATTATATTATCTAAGGGACCAGCTCTGATATATCTGTACATTATCTGTCACTATAAGACAAACCACCCATTTTTGTCCTTCTCAATGTGCAGGACATAGGCACCAAAATTACAAACAATTATGAATGTGACTGTTCAGTGATTTCATGAAAAGAAGCTCACGATGATGATGATGACGATGGTGATGATGATGATGATGATGATGATGGTGAAATCTAGAACCATACAGTAATGTTTTTCATGATAATTAGTACGAATAATGATAAAATCGATGAATACAAGCGGGATCCTAACAGTGGGGTCATGGAGTCAGTCAGCTAATGAGAAGATCCAGGAGGGTGAGGATACAGTGGCGATGGAAGTGTGGCCCACACCGTAATTAAGATTTTACACTAAAACACTATATATCCCATGTGAGCGTTTTGAGGCCTGCCATACCATTTGACCCAGCATTAAATGTTAACTGATAAATTGATTGAAAGAACACTCCCCCCCATTTATTTCCCTTGTTTTTGGGGGGGATTTTCACCGATGAAAATCACAAACAATCTTCAAAACCTGACCTTCCCCTTAGTTGACTTCACATCTCAGGCCTTTGCCCTCACCGCGTTGCCCCTACTTAGCGGCAGCTGGAAGATGCAAAATAGTCCTCTTGGAACCACCTGGCTTGTACCTTGATCACCACCTGAAAGAAAATGAGGAGAATCAAACTTTCAGACAAAACAAAACATTCTCAAAAAACAGTCTGACTGTGCCAGTCTGTAAATACTCAACTTCTTAAGGAAGGCCTCGCTGCAATAATTTTTGGGTGTGCAGCCTGCTCCTGTTTCTCACAATCCACAACACGGCACAATGCCCTTCAAGGGAGGCCATTTAAACAGATGTAAATGACATCCTTTTTCTTTTCGTTAGGCTATCCGAGTTTGTTTTCCTTGTTTTGTAATTTGGTGATTTGTTTTAGGCTGATTTGACTGCGAAGACAGCATGGAATCACATCCCATAATCATGCTGTTCTTTCTTTTAAACGCCACTTGATATCTCGCTGATGTTTCTGGTAAGGGTTAGAGTTCCCTTAGCCTGATGGTCACAGGGGCCGTGTGGGTATAAGACATTCACCGTGCCCTGGCCTCAGCATTATGGAAGGCGGACCCATCCTTTCCTTCAGCTGCCTTAACCTTCCCTGAACTGAGTCAGGTTCCCCGTCAACTGCTGGTCGGGACGAAGAACTTGTCAAGCCCTGAAAATGCGACCCCCTAAGCGGTTCGAACTATCGACCGCCAGCTCCCCTTGTTAACGAACTAACCACTCGACTGAAAGTTCCTGTCATACTGCATCTGAGAGTGTGGTGAAAAGACGATGGGGAATGAAAAGGGGAAAGGGGGGGGGGGTGGGGGGAGTGGAGGGAGGTCACGGAGATTCGGGCAATAACGATAAACTCTAATGGGAAGAGGGATGCGTAGGATCAAGGGGGGATAGAGAAGGGGGGGGGGGGGGGGCGCACTGGTAAATGGACTTGCGAAGACAGCTGGAAGATAATGATAAGAGGGGAGGAGGGGGTTGACGGTATGTTGCTGACAGGGAGAACAAAAATCTATACATAGTGGCGAAATGTTTCTACGCCCAATATTGGCTATGGTTAATGAATTCCGGTCACAAGGAGACTCTCTTCTTTCTTTGACCAATTCCATTGATGTTGACTCAAAACCAGTAATTCGTCCAGGGCCGATATAAATGTTCAGCACTTTGGAGACGTTGGGGGTCGGGGGGGGGGGGGGGGGGGGGGGTGGAGGAGGGAGCGAGCAGAAAATGCTGATGAAAAGAGTGGCTTGATTAAAATAAAGTATTAAATACTGCACCATTATCGCATTTTGGGGACCACGTAAGCCTGTCTTGAAGACAGAACCATTCGCATCGCCTGTGTGGAGACGACTTTTCCGTCCCCTGATGGGACCCTCATGGAGCATGGCTGATAATGTCCGTGGCTGTTCTATAGGCACATGTGTAGATAGTTTACAAAGCTTTCGAGATTCACAGCTCAACACTGTACACCCAATAGTGGCCCTCAGATGTGTGTGTGTGTGTGTGTGTGTGTGTGGTGTGTGTGTGTGTGAGTGAGAGAGAGAGAGAGAGAGAGAGAGAGAGAGCGTGCGTGCGCGCGCGCGCGTGTGTGTGTGTGTGTGTGGTGGAGTGGTTGTGCGTGTGGTGTGTGTGTGTGTGTGTGTGTGTGTGTGTGCTTGCGTGTGTGTTTGTGTGTGTGTGTGTTTGTGTGTGTGTGTGTGTGGTGTGTTTCGTGGTCTGGGGGATTGTTTCTGTTGCTTGTTAGTGGATTTTGTTACTAAATTTACGCCAGAATTTGTCTAGA
>JADBJO010015720.1:12500-30000 GCA_016801955.1 Conus betulinus | reverse complement strand
GTGGGGATGAGGGATAAACTACCAGCACCGCTAATATTACAACCGCATTAAAACCCACGTCTCAAAGAGTTTAACATTTCGAGATCTGAAACATCCTTTGCACTCCACAATCTTTATTTATTTTTTTTATTTATTTTTTTTAGATTTCATATTCTGTCAGAAAAAAAAGACCTCATGTTATAATATGTTATGCGTATTATCACGTGGTATGCTCTGTCACGGAATGCCACGTCATATCACATCATGATGTCACCATGCCATGCCATATTTCGGCCTGTCACATCACCCGTTCTCATCTGGCACAATGTCATTTGGGACAGCGTCAGTCTAAGTTATGCAATATAACATCATGCCTTATATTACGTTACTTACGCTCGAGCGCTCGCGCGCGCCCGCACGCGCACACAACACACACACACACACACACACCACACACACACACACACACACACACACACACGCACACACACACACGCGCGCGCTACACTACACACACACGTACGCACACACACACACACACACACACAACACACACTACACACACCACACACACACGCGCGTGCCGCCACGCATACGCGCCCACACACACACACACCTATCACACACCTACACCTCACCTACACACAACACACACAACATATCATCATCATCAAACAACCAGCCAAGCACAGCACCATCAGCAACAGACAGTAAGCCATATCACCATCAGCACACAGATAAGACTGCACATACTGCGCAACAAGTGACACAACACGACATCATCATCATCAACAAACAGACAACAACACAACACAACAACAAGATCTCAGCATCAACAACAACAACAGCCATATCACCATCAGCACAGACAGTAAGACACAATACTGCGCAACATGACAGCACAGACGAAGACATCATCATGCAACAACAACAACAACAATACAACAACACCACAACAACAGCCATATCACCATCAGCACAGACAGTAAGACACAATACTGCGCAACATGACACAATCGATATCATCATCAACAACAACAACAACAACAACAACAACAACAACAACAACAACAGCCATATCACCATCAGCACAGACAGTAAGACACAATACTGCGCAACAATGACACAACGATATCATCATCAACAACAACAACAACAACAACAACAACACAACAACAACAGCATATCACCATCAGCACAGACAGTAAGACACACTAACTGCGCAACATGACACAACGATATCATCATCATCACAACAACAACAACAACACACAACAGCCATAGATCACATCAGCACAGACACAGTAAGACACAATACTGCACAACAACACACAACGAATCATCATCAACAACAACAACAACAGCCATATCACCATCAGCACAGACAGTAAGACACAAACTGCGCAACATGACACAACGATATCATCATCATCAACAACACAACAACAACAGCCATATTTCACAATTAGCACAGACAGTAAGACACAATACTGCACAACATGACACATATCAATATTCAACAACAATGTAAGACCACCAACACAGACAAGCAACAACACAATACTGCACACACAAACACAACAATATCAACAACAACATGCCATCACCATAGCAGACAGTACACACAATACTGCGCAACATACCACAACAATCAACAACAACATCAATACAGACAAACCACACATACTGCAACAACAGACAGTAAAGACAACAATACTGCACAACAAGACACACAATACTCAACAACAAAACACACAACAAACAACAACAACAATATCACCATCAGTACAGACAGTAAGACACAATACTGCACAACATGACACTACAATATCAACAACAACGCCATCAGTACAGACATCAACACACAATACGGCACAACACAACACACCACAATATCAACAACAACAACAACAACAACAACAGCCATATCAACAAACAGTAAGACACAATACTGCACACAACAAGACACAACAATATCATCATCAACAACAACAAACAACAACAACCATCAACACCACACCACCATCGATAATGACCAGTAAGACACAATACTGCACAACAACATACACACACGAGTATCATCATCACAAACACAACCGCCATCAGTATTGACAGTAACACACAAAACACTGGAACATCACCATAGATCATCAACAATCACCACCACTATTATCAGTGTTGACCGTAACACACAATACTGCACTACATAACACACGAATATCATCATCAACACACTTGCCATCAATATTGACAGCGACAAACAATACTGTACATCATCATCATCATCATCATCATCATCTTCATCATCATCATCATCATCATCAACAACAACACAACAACAACAACAAAACAACAACAACAACTGCTACTACTACTACTACTACTACTACTACTACTACTACTACTACTACTACTACTACTACTACTACAACGACGACGACGCTGACGCCGACGACGACGTTAGTACGGGACAGTACAAAAAAACTACTAAATGAATATCATCGACGACAAGGACGACGACGACGACGACGACAGCAACAACAACAACAACACAACAACAACGACAGTTTCGACAGTCAAACAAACACAAAGCACGCAAGAGTATCCACCACCACCACCACACCACCACCACCACCACCACCACCACAAAAACAACAACAACAACTACTACTACTACTACACTACTACTGCTGCTGTTGCTGCTGCTGCTGCTTCTGCTGCTGCTGCTGCTGCTGCTGCTGTCTTCTGCTGCTGCTGCTGATACTACTACTATTAGTACTGTTAATGATTAGCTGAAGACGATGATAATAATGTAGCAGCAAATGATGAAAATTACCCCTGTAGTTATAATGGGCGTTAGAAGGGTAATAGTGGTAACAGTAAGTAACAGTACATACAACCAGCTGTGGCATGATCAAGAACAGCTGTGATGATGATGATGATGATGATGATGATGATGATGATGACAAAAAAACAACAACAACATGTTAAATCATAATAACAATGATGATAATAATAATAATAATAATAATAATAATGATGATGATGATGATGATTATAAATAAGAGTAATAATAATGCTCATAGTACTACTTCTACTCTACTACTGCTGGTACTACTACTACTACTACTACTACTACTACTACTACTACTACTACTACTACTACTACTACTACTACTTACTATACTACTCGAGTAATAATAATGCTAACACATGAATCCTGCTTATTACAAAGAGAGAGGGGAGGGCGCTTTCAATAATCCCCCCCCCCACACACACAACACACCCACTCAGCGGCCCCAAATGCTAAACCCCTCCAGCCCCCACCCCCCCCAGGAGACCCCCCACTTCCCCTCCTCCCGCCACCCTCCCGCTCTCCTATTTCTTCCCTTCACACTTTACAGACACAAATGCCCACCGACGTACGCGCTCAAAGGTGAACAAATGCACCACGGATACGAAACGAAAAATTAAAAAAATGAAGAGATTAGATTAAACAAACAAACAAACAAACAAAAAAACCAACCAACAAACAAAAAAACTCTCTCTCTCTCTCTCTCTCATCTCTCTCTCTCCGTCTCCTCTCTCTCTCTCCTCTCTCCTCTCCTCCTCTCCCTCTTCCCCCCCCCTCCCTCCCTCCCTTTCGCCTCCCTTCGCCCTCTCTCTCTCTCCCTCTCTCTCTTTCCCTCTCCCTCCCTACTCTCTATCCCCCTCCCTACCCCCGCTACTTTCCTCTCTCTCTCCCTCCCTCTCTCCCTCCCTTTGAGCCTCCCCCCCTCTTCTTTCCTCTCGCTCACATCCAGTCCCGCTCCCCCATGCTCATCGTCCTCCCTCCCTCTCTCTCGCTCTCCTCTTATTAAATTCATCTCCTCTCCCTCGCTCGCTCTCTCGCATCGTCTCGGCTCTCCAATCCTCTCCTCTCACTCTCCCCCTCTCTCTCTTTTCACTATACCGTACTCCTCGTCCCCCCTCCATCTCTCTCGGCAGCTCCTCTCACCCCTCACTCTACCCCCTCCTTCCATCTCCCTCTCTCTCCCGCCTCTCTTTCTCCTCCTCTAGCCCCCTCTCTCTCTCTCCTCCCTGTCCTCTTTTTCGTCCCTCTTTCCCCTCTCTACCTCTCACCTTCCTTCTTCCCCTCCCATCCCTCCCTCCCCCTCTCTAGTCCCCCTCTCCTTCCATCTCCCTCTCTCTCCCTCCCTATAGCCCACCTCTCTCCGACGTCCCTGTCGACCTCCCTCGCTCTTTCTCCTCTCTCTACCTCCTATCCCCTCCCTCCCTCTCCCCTCTCTCTCCCTCTCTCGTACATCCCTCCCTCTCTCCCCCCCCTCTCTCTCCCCTACCTCTCTCCCCCCTCTCTCCTCTCTTCTCTATCTCTCTCTCTCGTCTCTCTCTCAACAAAGCCAGAAGCGAGGAGTGCAGGGTGTAGGCAGCCACCATGCCCAGAGCGGCAAAGACACCAGCACCGCCACACCCCCCCGCCAGCAAGCGAGACGAGACGCTGTCCTATCAGGAGCTCGTGGTTGACGTCACTGTCCGTGATGACGTCATGGTAAGCGGTAGAAGTACGAGTCCTCCGCCGTCATCAAGCCAATGCCAGCACCACCCACGGAGCTCGCCCCGGCCAGCTTGTTGTTGGGACAGCGGGAGACAGAGGGAG
The DNA here is from genome assembly GCA_016801955.1 of Conus betulinus. NCBI lineage: Eukaryota > Metazoa > Mollusca > Gastropoda > Neogastropoda > Conidae > Conus > Conus betulinus. The sequence goes on along the minus strand of JADBJO010015720.1, from coordinate 25,364 downwards.
GTGAAACAAATGTGAAGGAAATGGGCTGGGGGGGGGGGGGAGTGAGAGAAGGAAGCGGCGGAGAGGAAGAAACAAGAGGGAGAAAATGAGGGAGAGGGGGGCAAGAGAGGGAGGGAGAGGGGAGAGAGAGAGAGAGAGGAGTGATAGAGAGAGAGAGGGTGGGGAGAGGAGAGAGAGAGCGAGGGAGAGAGAGAGGGAAGAAAGACAGCGATAAATGGCAAGAAAGAAAGAAAGAAAGAAAGAAAAAAAAAAACGGCAATGATGGGAAGAAGAAAAATCAAGTGTAAAGGAGAGGGGGGGGGGGATGAGAAAAACAAAACAAACCAAAAAATAGAAAGAAAGAAAGAAAGAAAGAAGAAAGAAACAAAAAAAAACAAAGAAGAAAAGAAGAAAGAAAGGAAAAGAAAGACATAGATGTGGGTTTTAAAAGTAAAAGTAAAAAAAAAAAAAAAAAAGACAAAAATTTTAGAATGAAAAGAAAAAAGACAGAGCAAGGCATATCAAAAATACAGAAAGGAGATAAAAAAATAAAGTAAAAGGAGAGGAAAAGAATGGATATTTGATACTATTCTGCCTAAATTCGCAACTGAAATAAACAGCAAATCACCACTGATTTGACATATCGTACCAGGTCACTGCATACCACACATTCATTGCGCGCGCGCGCACACAGCAGCTACACACACACGACACACACACACACGATCGCACTGGTGCTGCACAACACAACACACACCACACACACCACACCAACACCACAACACATGCAGCACACACAAACATCCCCACACACACCCACACACGACGCGCGTCTCGTACACACACCGCGCGCGCGCGCACGCATAGCCACACACACAAACACACACAACAACACCACACACACACACATCGCACTACAGGGGCACCACGTGAGCTTCGTGTGCGCCACGATTACGTCTGAGAAAGGAAGTAAGGTAGTAAAGACATCGCGTGAAGTGAGAGAGACAGAGCGGTGAAGACAGAAACACAAACAACAATACAAATAAGTCAGCTAGACAAGAAAGGATAGCAGACGAACGGAAGTACTGCCTTGAGACTCCGTAATCACTTGGTCATGATATGAACAAAACTATTTGATAACAGCCTTCCCCTCCCCCCCCCCCCCCCCACTTCCCATTCCCCCTGTCGCAGGCATGGCATTTATTTTCAATCGGATTGTAAAGAGAGACACACACACACACATACACACCACCCACACACACATCACACACCCACACACACCACACACACCCACACACACACACATGGCACCACAACACCCACACACAGGACACACTGTCCACGACACACTACACACACACACACACAAACACTACACACACACACACACACACACACCACACGGTCCCGGCACACAACACCCAACACACACACCCACACACACAACACACACACCACACACACCACACACACCCACCACACACACACACTCATATTATTTTTTTTCTGTCGTCGGAATAACACTTTAGTAGGATATGAGCTGGTTAACCTAAAGACCTACCACACAGCACACACACACACACACACACAACACACCCACCACACACCCACACAACGACAAACACACAACACACACCACACAAGACACACACACAACACACACACCAGACACACTACTACGTCATCATTGCCACGATCTCAAATTGCCAACGTTGTCTAAATGCGTAAAAAAAATGATACGTACAGTCAGACAATCACAGCTTAGTCGTAACCACGAGACCCTCTTCTTCTATTGTCTCATCTTTGTTGTTTCAATTCATTTATCCATCGCTTCAATCCATTCGTAATGTGGTCTCAAAACTTACCGATGATGTGGTGTACGTAGATGGACTAGTCCACAGTCACGCAGTGACGCCTCCTTGGGAAAACTGAAACTGAAACCACATCCCAGTGTAGGTTAAAGGGTGGCACTCAAGCAGGACACCACTTACCATGTTGCCAACACGTGTATGATAAGGCCGAATAACACTGACAACTCAAAAGTATACACTGTTAAGGGCAATGTTTGCCATACTTCAGTTACCATCACCCGTAGGCACGGATGACAGCATGTGCCACACTTGGTGTATGCAAAAGAACGGACTACAGGCCGCAAGTCACCAGCAAGATAGTGTTGAGAGGCACATACTGTATGCCACAGGAAATGAACTTTCAGTGTATGTTAAAGGTCCGACCTACACGTGACAACTCACCAGCATTACCCTGTTGAGGAGATGCAATGTTGCCCATAACTCAGATGTAGCTAAAGGCCGAACGAAACACGTGACAACTTTTACCAGCCGACACTGTTTGAGAGTAATGTTTCCCAGCAGACACCTTGAAAAATAGTTAAAAGGGCGCGCTCCCACAAGAGTCAACTATCACTACACTACGGAGGGCACGTTGAAGGCAATTTACCATATCTTTGGTGTCACAGGCCAAACACACTCGCGACTACAGACGGCAATTTTCCCAATCACAACAGACACGTGTTTGAGGTGGCAATGTTTGCCATATTTCGTGTTGTTAAAGCCGACCTATAATACCGTGACAACTCACCAGCAGGAATCACTGTTTGAGGGAATGCTGCCACATCCTTGGTGTATGGAAGGGCGCACTACACGGCAAGTCACCACAGCGAACACTGTTGAGGGCAATGTTTCCATACTTCAGTGTGTGTTAAAGCAAACTACCGTGGCAAACTCACTCAGCAGGACACTGTTGAGGCAATGATGCCACATCTCAGGCAGCCTTTTTCGTCGATCCACACTCTCCCAGCACGGACTCAGTCATGGGGGCCCGGTGACGAGTCGCTGTACCATAAAACGTTTCTTCTTTAGTCAGGATATTGTTAGAACAACAGGGTGAGAGCTAGAATGTTACATTGACAAGCTGTTGTTTTTGCTGTTTATTTCGCGTGTTGCTAAGCTCTGTTATCCTGGCCTCTCTTTTTTCTATCAGCCGCACTATTTTTCTTGCCGCTGTTTAAACTTGTTGTCCCGTTTCTTTAAGTCTGTTCTGTTTGTCTGGTTATATCCCCGTCTGTCTGTCTGTCTGTCTGTCCGTGTCTGTCCTGTCCTGTCTCTCTCTCGTCTCTCTCTCTCTCTCTCTCTCTCTTTCACCCACAGATGTTTGTCTGTCCGCCTGTCTTGTGTGCGTGCGTGCGTGTGTGTGTATAATGTGCATGTGCGCGCGGCGCCCGTGCGTGTGCAGTTTAGCTAACGGGTAGGCCTACAGCCGTCACTAACAGTCATAAACCATGAAGTTGCACAAATCTGACGTAAAACAATTAGCAAATAATTGATTATATAATAACTCAATGGCTGGTCTTTTCCCATAAAAAGAAATCACATACACAAGACAAAAGAGAAGCACTATAAGCAAGTTTCTATAATTATAACAAGCGTTCAAGTCGAGACTTCTTCTTTTTCACTTCTTTTCTTTTCTTTTCTATTTTTTTTTTTCGTTTCTTTTTTCTTTTTCTGTTTTTTTCTTTTTGTTTTGTTTTGTTTTCTTGTTTGTGTGTTTTTGGAGTTCAGTCGAGACTTATTAGTTATTTTCCTATTCGTGTCTCGGTGTGCTTTCTGTTTGTGACGCAACGCGTTCGCGACACCCCATGCCTACCCGCAGTTGTGAGCAGCACGCAAGCAGTTCACGTCGGGGCCTGAGTTCGAATCAAGCCAGAAGGAGTCACGCGAGACGATTGTCATTCATTTTGAATAAGCTGTGAGGCTCGCCGCAAGGCCGTCCCTGACTCCCTTCGGGGAAAAAAAAAAAACTACAACAACTGGCATCCAGCCGTGCGTACAAACACACACGACAGACTGACAGAAAGACGGGGGGATGGAGGGTGGGGGTTGGGACATGGGAGGTGGGAGGCGGCCAGACGCCACATGACGACTGACTGACTGACTTGAAAAACAAACGAAAACACAAAAACAAAAAACAAAACACAACCAAACAACAACAACAACAACAACAACAACAACAACAACCAAAACCCACCAGACGCCAGAGAAAATGAGCACATGTTAAAAAACAAACAAACAAATGACAACAGTGAGGATAGAATAGGTCACTCGCCACAGGCTGAAGGAACAGATGCATGACAAAATCGGAACAGGCTGATAGAAACACAGGCAAGACAAAGATAAAAGCGGTTGAAAGAGACGAGAGGCAAGAGAAACAGGACAAACGGAAAAAAAAAAAAAAAAAAAAAACAGAGGCAAGACAAAGAGAAGGAACTAGAAACACACACACACACACACACACACACACACACACACACACACACGCACACACGCACGCACGCACGCACGCACACACACACACACACACACACACACCACGCACGCACGCACGCACGCACGCACGCACGCACGGCACGCACGCACGCACGCACGCACGCACTCACGCGCGCGCGCGCGCGCGCACACACACACACACACACACACACACACACAGACAATTCCACATCCATTTTGCGCCCAAATTAGAGGGGATAAATGATTGTTCGTTCATTGTTGTCATTGTTTTCAATGCTATTCGTCTTGCCTGAAGAAGACCAAAGAAGTCGTGTTTTGTCTTGTAATGTGTTGGTCTGTTTCGTTCGGCGGTAAGTTTTTTTTCTCTCTTGTTTAAATCTTGAAAGACACAAGAGACAAAACAAAGAAGGCAGATTGAAAGACATGAAGAGCGAAGCACACAGAACAAATCAAAAAGAACTCAAAGGCAAGGTACACAAACTACTAAAAAAAGAAGAAGAAAAAAGGGGGGGGGGGGAGCAAGACGCATAGAACATACAGAAGGAAACAGGAGCGATACAAACAGAGCAGAGTGAGAGAAACAGAGGCAAGACAGAGCAGACAGACTAAAACACAGACAAGGTACTCACAATAGACTTTAAAAAGGGCAAGGGACACAGAGCAGCCCGGAAGAAACATGTACAAACGCAACAAACAGAACAGACTGAAAGACACAGGGACATACAAGACAGACAGAACAGACTGAAAGACACAGGGACAAACAAGACAAAACAGAACAGGCTTAAAGAAACAAGGACAAACAAGACAAACACAACAGGCTTAAAGAAACGAGTACAAACAAGACAAAACAGAACAGGCTTAAAGAAACAGGGACAAACAAGACAAACAGAACAGGCTTAAAGAAACGGGTACAAACAAGACAAACAGAACAGGCTTAAAGAAACGGGGACAGACAAGACAAACAGAACAGGCTTAAAGAAACAGGGACAGACCAGACAAACAGAACAGGCTTAACGAAACAGAGGCAGGACAAACAGTGCAGCTGATAGAAAAGATGCAAGACAGAGCAGATGGAATGAAACAGATGAAGAGAGGAAAGAGGTGTGAGAGGCACTTTAATTAAGAGCCGTTGGTGGTGACACTGACGAACGACGGACTCTCATAGAGAGAGAATTCCAAGACAGAATGAGACATTTGAAGAAAAAACAAGATACAAAGCCTACTCTCAGCAGCACAGTGCCAAGAGGGGAGACAATTTCCAGTTAGTGGAAGAAAAAAAAAAAAACCTTGACAGTGCGGTGGTTATTTCCCATATCGGACTTGATTTTTTTAAATTATTATTTATAGCCATTAGTAACGGCTGTTCTGATAAAATAAAACATCGGGGGCATCATCCGTGACCCATAATGAACATACCTACAAATTTTCAGAACGATCGGCCCAGAAGTTTTGTCTGAGCGAGTGGAACACATTTTGACCATGGACGGACACACGGACAGACACACAGACACACAAACAGCATTTCTTCGTTCCCATTATAAAGTACTCCCTGCTCTTTAAGAACTGGGAGTACACATACAAGAGGGACTGATATACAGATTACACACAGGGAAGCTAACAGGCAGACAGAGATGGACTGAGATGGGGGGAGGGGACGACAATTGAGGTCAAATGACGCAAGGATAAAAAAAAAAAAAAAAGACGAACTGATGAAAAAAAAACCCATAGAGACAGACCGACATAAGAAGAAAACAGCAGTGACAGACTGACAGAGAGAGAGAGAGGGGGGGGGGGATGGGGTGGGATGGGGTGGGGAGGGAGGGGAGACAGATCAGCAGACGGAAAAAAAAGAAACAGATTAACATACAGAGAAAATCGCGAGAGACTGACATGGCGAAGGAACAGAGATAAACTGACATCAGGAGAAAACTTAGAGCGACAGAAAACAGGATGCAAGCCAACGAAGAGATCAGAGAAACCTATGTGAAATGGATCACTAGACCGGCAACCACGCACCACATACTGATCGATGATATAACAGAGAAAGAAATTAATGGATTGTATGATTATCTTTATTTCCAAGGGTAACAAATAAGCAAGAAAATGGTTGTTTTTCTTTCTCCATCTGGCTCTAGCCCCCTCAGGGACGAAGGATAATGACATAAATTGTTAACTCTATTACACGACATAAAACTGATTAATATGATTAGACAGCGATGCTTCACACTATCGTAAAGGAACACACACCACACACACACACACACACACACACACACACACACACACACACACACACACACACACACGAACGCACACACACACACACACACACACACACACACACACACACACACACACACACACACACACACACACCACACACGACGCACGCTCGCACGCACCCACGCACGCACACACACTGTATGTCACACACACACACACACACACAACACACACACACACACACACACACACACACACACACACACACACGCACACACACTCACTCACTCACAAACACAAAGAGCTTACAAGAAGCATCGGGTACCAAATAGCTTTATCAGCTCTGCTTGAGGAGGAATGAACAGTGGAAAGAGAGAGAGAGAGAGTCAGAGGAGAGAGAGACAGAGAGAGAGAGAGACAGACAGACAGACAGACAGATAGAAAGACAGAGACAGAGACTGAGATGGAGACCGAGAGATAAAGATAGAGACAGAGAGGATGGGATATTGGTGGGCAGAGGGAGGGACAAAACAAGCGACATGACCAAAGGTGCCAGGCCAAGAGAAACCAACGAAGCGGACGCAAGCTCACGGCACACCCCCCCCCCCCCCCCCCCCCCCCCTTCCTCCCTCCAGCCGATCCCCCCCCCCCCTACCCTCCCTACGTGGATGTAACAGCATCGATCTCCCAGCTGTACGGACCACAAGTCCCTCTCCCCTCAGTCTGTGCGGTTTGTTCGCTGCCTCCGCAACCAGCGAACACTGGTGGGAAAGCGCTCACCTCACTCGCCCCTTTCTCTCTCTCTTTTTTTTTTTTTTCTTGTGTCAATGTCCTTAGTCTTTCTACCTCCTTGTGGTCTTACCTGGTATGGTCTTCGCCTGAGCGCGTGTGCGTCAGCGTGAGCTTGCAAGCACACGCTCGCGTGCGCACGCACGCACACACACATACATACACATACATACTCACATGCACGCACACACAGACACACACACACACACACACAACACACCACACACACACACAGACACACACACACACACACACACACACACACACACACACACACAGACACACACACACACACACACACACATGCATACAGACACTCAGCCACACACAGACACAGACACACACACACACACACACACACACACACACACACACACACACACACACATGCACATGTACGCGCACGTGGTCGTGCGCGGGCACACGCGCACACAGACTACCCTCTCTCTCTGTCTATTCTTTTGTGCAATGAGTGCGTGTGCGCGCGTGAGCGTGCGCGCATGCCTGTGTGTGTGTGTGTGTGTGTGTGTGTGTGTGTGTTTGTGTGTGAGTGTGTGTGCGTGCGTGCGTGCGTGCGTGCGTGCGTGCGTGTGTGTGTTTGTGTGTGTGTGCCACCATCATCACCACCCTTCCAGTGCCCATCTTCCAATCAAACACTCGATACCCCCTGCCCTCCCCCACCTCCACCCCGCTGAAAGAAGAGGACTGACAGAGGAATGGGGGGTTTGAGCCAGACGATCGATGTGGTCCTGTGTCTGAATTATGAATCAAGGAGCCTCCAGGCCATGCTTTGTGGGGCCCATCAGCATGCAACGAACCTGTATGTTTCAAACCCATGTCCAGCAGATTTAGAGCACATGTCAAACATGGTCAGAATATAATTATATCCTCACAGCGCGACCGCCTTCATAATGCATGAAGACACTGATTGACCACCTTTATAATGCACGTGGACCCTGATTGACAACCTGTATAATGCACGTGGATACTGACTGACCACCTTCATAATGGACGTGAACACTGATTGACCACATTTATAATGCATGTGGACACTGATTGACCATCTTTATAATGCACGCGGACACTGATTTGACTATCTTTATAATGCACGTGGACACTGATTTGACCATCTTTATAATGCACGTGGACACTGATTTGACCATCTTTATAATGCACGTGGATACTGATTGACCGACCACCTTTATAATGCACGTGGATACTAATTGACCATCTTCATAATGCAACGCAGACACTGATTGACCACCTTTGCAGTGCACGTGACCACTGAGTGACCACCTTCATAATGCACGTGAACACTGATTGACCATCTTTATACTGCACGTGAACACTGATTGACCATCTTTATCATGCACGTGAACACTGATTGACCATCTTTGTAATGCACGTGAACACTGATTGACCACCTTTATAATACACGTGAACACTGATTGGCCACATTCACAATGCGCGTGAGCATAAGCTGATCACCTTCAAAATGCACGTGAACATTGGCTGACCACCTTCATAATGCACGTGGACACTGATTGACCACCTTCACAATGCACACTGGCACAGACAGAAATCCTCGAAACGCACGTTGATAGGCACTGATCACCTGGACAACGAGCACACCAACACAGACTGGGCATCTTCGTGATGCATGTTCACACGCACTGAGCACCTCCATCGATACATCCTGAGCACTGTCAGCGTAGTGTCTATCACAGTATGGTACACGCCCGCACTGATCGATCACTTTCACGATCCTTGCTGACAGACTGAATGTTTTCATAATGCGCATGATCAAGCTTTCATAATGCACACTGACAGACAGAGTGTTTTCATAATGCACACTGACAGACTGAATGTTTTCATAATGCACATGACAGACTGAGTGTTTTCATAATGCACACTGACAGACTGAATGTTTTCATAATGCACACTGACAGACTGGATGTTTTCATAATGCACACTGACAGACTGAATGTTTTCATAATGCACACTGACAGACTGGATGTTTTCATAATGCACGCTGACAGACAGAGTGTTTTCATAATGCACACTGACAGACTGAGCACTTTCAATACGCGCGCCACCAGATCGAACATCTTTATGATGCATGTTAGCAGACTGAACAACCCCATAATACACAATAACAGGCGAACACCTTCATCATACACGCTAGCAAAATGAACACCATGATAATGCACACCAACAGACTCCATACCTTCATACTTTAATGCACACGCCAATACACTGAAAACCATCATAATGCACATCAAGAGGCCCCACACCTTCGAAATGCACACCAATAGGCCGAACATTAACAGACTAGATATCTTCATAACGCACGCCAACAGAGGGCATACCAACAGGATGAACACCTTCACAACGCACGCCAACAGAGGGCATACCAACAGGATGAACACCTTCGTAACGCACGCCAACAGAGTGCATACCAACAGGATGAACACCTTCGTAACGCACGCCAACAGAGGGCATACCAACAGGATGAACACCTTCGTAATGCACGCCAACAGAGGGCATACCAACAGGATGAACACCTTCATAATGCACGCCAACAGAGGGCATACCAACAGGATGAACTTCATAACGCACGCCAACAGAGGGCATACCAACAGGATGAACTTCATAACGCACGCTAACAGAGTGCATACCAACAGGATGAACACCTTTGTAACACACGCCAACAGAGTGCATACCAACAGGATGAACACCTTCGTAACGCATGCCAACAGAGGGCATACCAACAGGATGAACACCTTCATAATGCACGCCAACAGAGGGCATACCAACAGGATGAACACCTTCATAATGCACGCCAACAGAGGGCATACCAACAGGATGAACACCTTCGTAATGCACGCCAACAGAGTGCATACCAACAGGATGAACACCTTCGTAATGCACGCCAACAGAGGGCATACCAACAGGATGAACACCGTAACGCACGCCGTCAGAAGGCACCTAAGACAAAGTGTCGAAGTCTTGGCTGTGTGTGGAGTTGTGTCTCTTTCACCTGTCAGCTGAACGGCAATGAATAAGGGTCAGCGTGCGCGTAGCAGTTTGCTTGGCGGTAGTGCCCTTTACTGGTGACCTCAGCAGTCATAAAAGATGGGCTGATGCACAGAAGGTGACATTTCCGTGGAGGTTCTAAAGCTTCTTTTTCATTGACCATGACACAATGAACCGGCCAGAAAGTAGTTAATACTCTCTACATTTTTGAATGCCCTGTGCGTGCATGCACACTATGTCAAGCCAGCACAAGTTTCCGCGGGGACAGCAGGAGTGTTTCTGGCTGCTTGGTTTGAAAATTGAGGATACTACTTCTCTGGATTCCACAGGGACAGACAGATTTAAATCATAATCAGTTACTATAGCAATCAACTATAGAAGCACAATCAAGGATTTAAATAGAACATGAAGCGTATGAATGGACTTACGAAGCAAAATCAACAAAAATCAGCTATTTCATGGAATCACCATGTAGTTGTTTTGCTTTCATTTAATAAAAGCCTCCTTCATTCTTGGACTCAGTGCTCCCCACAATCATGTGCCTGTTATGGAGGTTGATAACAACATCCTGGCGGCGTGGCATGAACCGAAAGAGATGGCCGATAGTCTGCACCGGAATGTTGCTTCAAGCTGGTCTTGGGCGGATGAGGCAGAGCTCTGAGTTAGGATGATCTAAACCGTACTTTTGGGGTGTGAGGTAAGGGAGGGGGGGGCAGGAGCAAGAGCAAGAGCCAGGCCATAGCTGAGATGTCATTTGCATGCAGGAGCTGCTATGTGGCCCTGGTAGTGTAGACTTCTTCATTGTCCTGCTGGAGGATGGAGCTGGAGACACTGCCGAAGAAAGAGGGAACAGGTGCAGGACTTGACTGTTGTGGAGCATTCCATGCACCACGGTCCCCCCTCTCTAGCGGTTCGGTCAAAGACGATAATCTCTAAATGTGTATTAATGCCAAAGCCATCATGCATCGTGACACTGGGTCCACCCCAGGAACTCCTTTCCAGCGCATAGTTATCTGCATGGTGTTCGCAGTCCATCCCAAGAATTAACCCGGCCATCGACTGCTGGGACAGAAGCATTACTTATCCTTGATTACAAACCATCAGCCTGTCTTGGACTTTCCACCTAAAGTGATCTTGTGAACACTGGAGGAAAGGTGTCGGTGGCACCAGGTGAAAACAGGACAAGGTGCAGGATGTGGGTTGTGTTAGTCCCTTCCAGTGAGTCTGCGACTCTGGTGTCTTCTTCTTTGCGTTCGCCTTGGTGTACACGGTCAGTCCGGCCCTTGAGACGAATAGTGAGGTTTTCTCCAGCTCTTGTAGACTGCCATAGAGCTTCGTCATTAGAGCTGTCTCTGTTGGCCACACCTCTCTCCTTGGCTGTTCGTGTAGTGGGCATTTTAGAAGCACATGCTCCGCTGACTGTCCTTCCTGCCCACAAGGACAGGCTGGACTCTGGTGAGTGAGTACCATCCGTGTTCCTGGCTGTGTCTTCAGCTGGCGGAAATCAGCGACAAAGGCACTGCCGATGAACCATGAACCTGACAGGGTGTGAGTCTGCGACTCTGGTGAGTGAGTACCAGTCGTGTTCCTGGCGGTGTCTTCAGCTGGCAAAAATCAGCGACAAAGGCACTGCCAATGAACCATGAACCTGTCAGAGTGTGGTGACACCTGGCCGCTCAGGGTCAGCCAGGTCGGTAGTACTGCCCGCTAACCTGGAATCGATACCTGAGGTGATACATCATGGTAAAGGTGACGTTAATAAAGGTGACGTTAATAAAGGTGACGTTAATAAAGGTGACGTTAACGGCCCGAGCAAGGTTCCGTGAAACAAACTCGGCCACAAGTCAGCGTGTCAGCGTCTCTCGGTCAGTCACGGACAAGTTTGGCCTGACTCCTCCTCTGTTGCAAATCTTAAATAAATGTCAGCGAGCCGCCACGAGAAACGTGGACAAACGAGTCACAAGATTCGTTTCCGACCTCGAACTTAGGTCTTCCTCAGGTAAGACACAAACAAATAATACAACGAAAATGAACGAATTTGGTACTCAGCGTCGATCTCTTCGCTCTTCAGCGCAAGGTAGGCAGGCGTGGAATGAAAACGAGGCCGTTAGAAAGGGAGGTAATGTGTGAGTCAAGGTAGTAATGAGCTTAGCCCCAATGCGAAAGCCGGCCAGGAGGACTGTATTTCTGGTGCTGAGACGGAGGAACACTGCTCACGCAACATGGATAGTTTATCAGTCACTTACTTCACACACACACACACCACACACACACACACACAGGGGAATTTTACCCACACAACGTTATTGACTTTTTTCACCATAAATCTTATAACGTGGTTTTTTTTGTAGTTAGGTTATTTCAATAATCGATAATTGCCCTGTAACAGATAATTCACGCCCATTTTCCGCTCTAACTTTTTCTTCCATGCCCTGTTCATGACAGATGCCTCAAGAACTCTCTCTCTCTCTCTCTCTCTCTCTCTCTCTCTCTCTCTCTCTCTCTCTCTCTGATAATAGATTTTAATCCTGCA
>JADBJO010015720.1:7500-10000 GCA_016801955.1 Conus betulinus | reverse complement strand
ATGTAATTAAAATTCATTGACACATGTAGTTGATAAAATTAAAATCCAGGAACATAAATGGTTAACACAATTAAAATCCAGTGACATATATAGTTAACATGATTAAAAACCAGTGACATATATATTTTCTTCTTCTTCTGGTATAGAGCCGGCCGTTTAGGCGTAAAGGCTCTGCATTGTGGCGTTGTCGCTTTGCTGTGTCTCAGGCCTATTTGGCTTGATGAACTGATTTAAAACTATGTACATGGGTTTGATGGGAGGGTTCAGGGAGAGACTGGGGTGGGTTGCAGGTGGTGGGGACTGCTGCTGATGTGGTGGTGGTTGGTAATTAGTTCCCACTCCCTGATGGTGCGGGGAAAGAAGGAGTGGTACAGAACTGGATGGGTAACCCACTCCTGGTGGATTTTCTGTGTGCCTCCAGTCCGTTTGTCTGAAGGGCGGTAGAATGTGGTGGGGTTGAGGTCTACCAGCCCGTTGTGAATACGGTAGAACATCAAAAACCTGTTATGGTGCCGACGCTCTTCGAGGCTGAACTATTCAGCTGAGGTATTCAAGCAGTCGTGTCACGGCGCCTGGTGACCTGTCGTGGAAATTATTACAGGCGTATCTCGCTGTTCTCGTCTGGACCTTCTCCAGGATTTGGGTGTCTTGTTGTAGATTTGGATCCCATATGGTGGAGCTGTATTCCAGTGTAGGTTTGACCATGGTGGTGTACATGGCAGCTTTGATCTCTTGGGTGCAGTCCCTGAAGTTTCTTCTGAGAAAGCCCACCGTTCTGTTCCCTTTGGCTGCCACTGTTTCCACGTGTCGGGTCAGGAGAGATCATCCGCCATGGTCACGCCTAGGTACTACTGGAGCTCACCGTGTCCAGTGTTTGTCCGTGAAGGGTATAGGCTGTCTGTAAAATTCGCTTGTGTCTACTTGGAGAGACTCGGATGGTGTTGCACTTGCTTGCATTGAAGCTTATTTGCCAAGAGTTCCCCAGTCTTCCAAGTGAGTGAGGTCAGCTTGTAGCAAGACCTGGTCCTGGCGACTGCAGAGATCTTCCTGTACAGGAGACTGTCATCTGCAAACAACCTGGTGTGTGAAGCCTTTACTATATCCGGCAGGTCGTTAATATATGCTAAAAATAGCAGCGGGCCTAGTACGGTGCCTTGAGGGACTCCAGATAGTACTGCAGCAGGGGACGAGTGTGTACCTTTGAGGGCAACTTGCTGGCTTCTGCCGGTGAGGAACGCCTGGATCCAGCCGAGTGTGTGTCGTCCTCACTCCGTAGTAATGCAGTTTGCTCAGTAGACGACGATGCGGTACCTCATCGAAAGGCCTTAGAAAAATCGAGCAACACTACGTCCACCTGATTCCCCCCGGCTAAGTTTCTGGCAATATCGTGGATGGTTGAGATCAGCTGTGTCTCACATGACCTTTTGTTTTTTGAAACCATGCTGCGCATCGCTTAGTATCTGATGTTGGTCGAAGTGGGTCATGACGCTGCTGTGCAGAACATGTTCCAGGACCTTGCACGTGCTAGACGTGAGGAAAATGGTCTGTAATTCTCTGGTAGCTGTTGGTCACCCTTCTTGAAGATGGGTACTATGTAGGCCTGCTTCCAGTCCGTCGGTACCTGGTTGGTATCCAAGAACAACTGGAGCATAGTCGTCAGAGCCGGCGCAATTTCCTCTTCAATTCATATAAAAGCTGGGACTCCGTCCGGACCTGTTGCCTTGTCAGGGTGGAGATTCTGAAGAAGTTTACGGACTCCTGGCACACTGACTGTGATTGGTGGCATATCTGGGTACGGGCTTGGTCCTTTGGATGGAATGGTAGTGGTGTCTTCTTCTGTGAAGACGGACTTGAATTCATCATTAAGGATCTCTGCTTTGCCTAGGCTATCTCTTTTCAAGAACCCATGTTTGTTCTTCAGGGGAGAGACGCCCTCTGTATCCTGACGCTTGCTTTTGACGTATGCCCAAAACTTCTTAGAACTGGACCTGAAGTCATTGCATACAACTTCTCTGTATATTTTTTGCTTGCCTGTTTAATCATATAACGTGTCTTGGCCTGCAGTCTCTTGTATCTGTCTAAGTCTCTCTTCTTTCCCCGTCTTCTTCGCTTTCTTGTGTGTGCTCGCTGTTTTCTGCGGATAGCCCGACGTATGTCGGTGTTTATCCGTGGGTTGTATGTCTGGCTGACGTAGTCTTTGTTGGGACCCCGCGCTTCCATCGTCTGCGTCAGCTTGTCTTTGATCTCCTTCCAAGCATGTTCAGCGGCATCTGGTACTGTGGGCTCAGGCTTGAAAGACTGGGCAGACTCACGAACGTCTTCTTTGACCCCCCTCAATGTGGCCTTCTTTCCACAAGTAAATCTTGCAGCGAGGTGATCTGGGACGGAGGGGAGCTAGTGCTGTGTCATAGAGGATGACATCATGATCGCTGTTGCCAAAGCGGTGGTAGAGGTTTGCATCTGGTTTTGAAAGTAGGCTGTGAAGTCATGATGAGGTCAA
>JADBJO010015720.1:0-2500 GCA_016801955.1 Conus betulinus | reverse complement strand
TCAAGCTCATTTACCACCATTATCAGGCATGTCTTTGTGTGATGTCTTTTCAGATTTAAAGTTTCCTTTCAATGTGATTTGTTGTTTGTTTTTTTTTCTCTCTTAATTTGCAGTCCAGTTAAGCATTTACTTTAAGATATTTGCAGGTATGTTACAGGGATGTTTAGAGGGACATGTGCATGCACTTAGATAAACACATTATGCATACACTTATATAGTCACAGACATTTATACATCTCTCTCTCTCTCTCTCTCTCTCTCTCTCTCTCTCTCTCTCTCTCTCTCTAATATCACATTTGTGAACAGACGTAAAACTGAACTACTACTACTACACTACTACTACTACTACTACTACTACTACTACTACTACTACTACTACTTCAAAGATAGTCTCATCCAAGGCCAAAAACGTTTCCATTCCTAGGTCCGTAAGTCATTAGAAAGGAAGAAGAAGGAAGAAGAAGAAGACGAGGAAAAGACGGGAGGTGATGCTTATGGGGATTATGATGATGATGATGATGATGATGAGATATGAAAAAGGAGGAAGAAGAAGAAGAAGAAGAGAAAAGAAAAGAAGAAGAAGAAAAGAAGACGTACAAGGACGAAGACGACGACGAACGAAACCGACGAAGACGAAACGACTAACGACGACAGACGATGGGATGAAGATGAGAAGGATGATGATGATGATTATGAAGGATTGATGACTGATGATGATGATGATGATGAGGATGAAGAAAGAAAAGAAGAAGAAGAAGAGACGAGAAGAAAAGAAGAAGATGATGATGATGACGACGACGATGATGATGCTGATGATGACTTCGTGTGATGATGCTTAGATGATGATGATGTGGATGATGATGATGATGATGAATTGGATGATTTACTGATTATGCTTATGATGCCATGACGAAGATACGAAGCATACTACTCACATCAGCCAGATCCGACTTCAGAAGACCAAAGACAAAGATGATGATGAGGATACATGATGAACTTATATGCTGATCTAATATATGATGATGATTATGATTCTTATGATGATTATAGCTAAAAAATTAAGAAGAAGACGAAGCAAGACGAGAAGAAAAAGAAGTAATAGAAGAAGAGAAGAAGCATAAGAAGACGAAGACTACACGGACGACTACGACGACGACGAGAGGAAGATCATCATAAGCACGGAGGCAGAAGAGATGATTATGATGATTATGCTGATGATGATGATGCTGATGGACTAATGATGATGATTGATATAACATAACGCAGACGAAGAAAGAAAGACGCAGAAGAAAGAAGATGATGGAGGATGATGATGATGAAATTGATGGATGATGATGATGATGATAATGATGATGTTGGTGATGGTGATGATGATCCAACTGAAGAAGAAGCATACGCAAGAATAATCATACGCAATAGCCGAATAATACGCCAGACTAAAAGGGGAGGCGAAGAAGAACAAAGGAGAGGACGAAGCAGACAGAGAAGCAGAAGAAGAAGACTAGCGCAATCATGAGATTGATACGGACTGATTATGAGATGCTGATGATGAGGTGATGATGCAGACGCAGATACCAAATCGTCCAAGCGACATAAAAGCCTAGAAGCAACGCGATGCTTACTCTGCTTCTTATCTGTCTGATGTATATATGATTATATAGCTTGACTAAACCTGAAGAACAAAGAAGAGAAAGATAACGACGACGAAGAAGAAGAATGAAACTAGAATGACGCATGAAGAAGAGAAGAATACGACGATGCTGACAATGAAGAAGACGAGAAGAGATAGAAGATAATAAGAGAATAAGAAGAAGAATAAGAAGGAAGAAGAATAAGAATAAGACGACTGACGACGATGAAGAGAAGAAGAATAATAGAATAATACGACTAACGCCGATGAAGATAAGAATAATATAAAAGATTATGATTATTATTATTATTATGATTATTATGTATGATTATATTATTAGGATGATTTGATGAGGCTAAAAATTAATAATAATAATGATAAGAATAAGACGAATACTAAGAAGATAATACGATAAGAATACGAAGATAAGAAGTAAAGACGACGACGACCTAAGAATAAGATAATAATACGAAAAAATCATAATAATAAGAATACGAAGAGAAGAAAATAATATGATATGATGATTATTATTAATTATTATGATTATTATGATGATTATGAAATGAAATAATAACGAGATTATGATTATGATATGATTATTGATTAATTATTTATGATTGACTATGATTATTTTATATGGGTGATGATAAAATGAAAGAAGAAGAATAAGAATAAAGAAGAGAAGAAGAAGAAGCAGAAGAAGAACACAACACACAACAACAACAACAACTACAACACAAGAATTTCGGGGCTGAAAACATTGATTCGTGGGGCTGCACGCCCGTGAGCTACACCCCCACTGTATGTGTGTGGTTCCTAATCCCCTGTGGCCGGACCATAATACCCTCACCACGTTCTTACCGTTGTGTA
>JADBJO010015719.1:10000-32500 GCA_016801955.1 Conus betulinus | reverse complement strand
CATCATGTGTCATGTCACTGCCTGTTTTAGTCTGTCAATACCTGATCCGCCTGACCATTCATCATGTGTCATGTCACTGCTGTTTGAGTCTGTCAATACCTGATCTGCCAGGCACCATTCATCATGTGTCATGTCACTGCCTGTTGAGTTGGTCAAGGGAGGGTAGTCAGAGGGACGAATCTTTCCCTGGCTGTTTCCAAATCAATGGTATTTCGTGACGCTGTCTTGATGCTTGTCAATTGTAAAGAGACGCTGGGGGAAATTCGGGAGGGGGTGTAGGCGCCTGTTCTTGTTTAATGCCAGCTGTTTCTGAATCAGCCAAACAGCAATTTGACCTGCCAGAAGGGGTTTACATCTGCTGTACAGAACCCTTCCGATGTCGTCACTGTCATTCTATAATAACTAACACTTTCACATGCTGTGAAGGACTCTTCCGATGGCATCACTCGCATTATATCATTACTATTCATTTCACCTGCTGTAATCACTAGTCTTTTAACCTCCCTTCCCATTTAGTCGTTACCATATTTATGTACCAGTTTCCCTTCCCACTTAGTCGTTACCCTATCTATTTGCCAGTTTCCCTTCCCATTTAGTCGTTACCCTATCTATGTGCCAGTTTCCCTTTCCATTTAGTCGTTACCCCCATCTATTTGCCAATTCCCTTCCCATTTAGTCGTCACCCTATCTATTTGCCAATTTCCCTTCCCATTTAGTCGTTACCCTATCTATGTGCCAGTTTCCCTTCCCATTTAGTTGTTACCCTATCTATGTGCCAGTTTCCCTTCCCATGTAGTCGTTACCCTATCTATGTGCCAGTTTTCCTTCCCATTTAGTCGTTACCCTCTCTATTTGCCAGTTTCACTTCCCGTTTAGTCGTTACCCTGTGTGCCAGTTTCCCTTCCCATTTAGTCGTTACCCTATCTATGTGCCAGTTTCCCTTCCCATTTAGTTCTTACCCTGTGTGCCAGTTTCCCTTCCCATTTAGTTGTTGCCCTGTGTGCCAGTTTCCCTTCCCATTTAGTCGTTAGTCTATCTATGTGCAGTTTCCCTTCACATTTAGTCGTTACCCTATCTATGTGCCAGTTTCCTTTCCCATTTAGTCGTTACCCTATCTATGTGCCAGTTTCCCTTCCCATTTAGTCGCTACCCTATCTATGTGCCAGTTTCCTTTCCCATTTAGTCGTTACCCTATCTATGTGCCAGTTTCCTTTCCCATTTAGTCGTTACCCTATCTATGTGCCAGTTTCCCTTCCCATCTACTCGTTACTCTATCTATGTGCCAGTTTCCCTTCCCATTTAGTTCTTACCCTGTGTGCCAGTTTCCCTTCCCATTTAGTTCTTACCCTGTGTGCCAGTTTCCCTTCCCATTTAGTTGTTACCCTACCTATGTGCCAGTTTCCCTTCCCATTTAGTTGTTACCCTATCTGTGTGCCAGTTTCCCTTCCCATTTAGTTGTTGCCCTATCTATGTGCCAGTTTCCCTTCCCATTTAGTTGTTGCCCTATCTATGTGCCAGTTTCCCTTCCCATTTAGTTGTTTACCCTGTGTGCCAGTTCCCTTCCCATTTAGTTGTTACCCTGTGTTCCAGTTTCCCTTCCCATTTAGTTCTTACCCTGTGTGCCAGTTTCCCTTCCCATTTAATTGTCACCCTGTGTGCCAGTTTCCCTTCCCATTTTAGTTGTTACCCTATCTATGTGCCAGTTTCCCTTCCCATTTAGTTTTTACCCTGTGTGCCAGTTTCCCTTCCCATTTAGTTCTTACCCTGTGTGCCAGTTTCCCTTCCCATTTAGTTGTAACCCTGTGTGTCAGTTTCCCTTCCCATTTAATTGTCACCCTCTGTGCCAGTTTCCCTTCCCATTTAGTCGTTACCCTGTGTGCCAGTTTCCCTTCCCATTTAGTCGTTACCCTGTGTGCCAGTTTCCCTTTCCATTTAGTTGTTACCCTATGCGCCAGTTTTCCTTCCCATGTAGTCGTTACCCGACCTATGTCCCAGTTTCCCTTCCCATTTAGTTCTTACCCTACATATGTGCCAGTTTCCCTTCCCATTTAGTTCTTACCCTATCTATGTGCCAGTTTCCCTTCCCATTTAGTTCTTACCCTGTGTGCCAGTTTTCCTTCCCATTTAGTTGTTACCCTGTGTGCCAGTTTCCTTTCCCATTTAGTCGTTACCCTATCTATGTGCGAGTTTCCCTTCCCATTTAGTCGTTACCCTACCTATGTGCCAGTTTCCCTTTCCATTTAGTCGTTACCTGTGTGTGCCAGATCCCGTTCCCATTTAGTCGCTACCTACCTATTTGGCAGTTTCCCTTCCCATTTAGTTGTTACCCTGTGTGCCAGTTTCCCTTCCCATTTAGTCGTTACCCTACGTATGTGCCAGTTTCCCTTCCCATTTAGCTGTTATCCTGTGTGCCAGTTCCCATTCCCATTTAGTCGTTACCCTACCTATGTGCCAGTTTCCCTTCCCATTTAGTCATTCCCCTATCTATATGCCAGTTTCCCTTCCCATTTAGTTGTTACCCTGTGTGCCAGTTTTCCTTCCCATTTAGTTGTTACCCTATGTGCCAGTTTCCCTTCCCATTTAGTCGTTACCCTATCTATGTGCGAGTTTCCCTTCCCATTTAGTCGTTACCCTACCTATGTGCCAGTTTCCCTTCCCATTTAGTCGTTACCCTATCTATGTGCCAGTTTCCCTTCCCATTTAGTTGTTACCCTGTGTGCCAGTTTCCCTTCCCATTTAGTCGTTACCCTATCTATGTGCCAGTTTCCCTTCCCATTTAGTTGTTACCCTGTTTGCCAGTTTCCCGTCCCGTTTAGTCGTTACCTATATCTATGTGCCAGTTTCCCTTCCCATTTAGTTGTTACCCTGTGTGCCAGTTTTCCTTCCCATTTTAGTTGTTACCCTATGTGCCAGTTTCCCTTCCCATTTAGTCGTTACCCTATCTATGTGCGAGTTTCCCTTCCCATTTAGTCGTTACCCTATCTATGTGCGAGTTTCCCTCCCATTTAGTCGTTACCCTATCTATGTGCCAGTTTCCCTTCCCATTTAGTCGTTACCCTATCTATGTGCCAGCCAGTTTCCCTTCCCATTTAGTCGTTACCCTATCTATGTGCCAGTTTCCCTTCCCATTTAGTTGTTACCCTGTGTGTCAGTTTCCCGTCCCGTTTAGTCGTTACCCTATCTATGCCAGTTTCCCTTCCCATTTTGTTCTTACCGTGTGTGCCAGTTTCCCTTCCCATTTAGTTGTTACCCTGTGTGCTAGTTTCCCTTCCCATTTAGTCGTTAGTCTATCTATGTGCTAGTTTCCCTTTCCATTTAGTCGTTAGTCTATGTATGTGCCAGTTTCCCTTCACATTTAGTCGTTACCCTATCTATGTGCCAGTTTCCCTTCCCATTTAGTTGTTACCCTACCTATGTGCCAGTTTCCCTTCCCATTTAGTCGTTAGTCTATCTATGTGCCAGTTCCCTTCACATTTAGTCGTTACCCTATCTATTTGCCAGTTTGGCCTACCATGTATTCGTTACCCTAACTATGTGCCAGTCTGCCTTCCCATTTAGTTGCTACCCTATCTATGTGCGAGTTTCCCTTCCCATTTAGTCGTTACAGTATTTTTTGTGCCATTTTGCCTTCCCAGTTAGTCGTTAGCCTGATAATGTGCCAGTTTCACTTCTAATTTAGTGGTTATACTGTCTTTGTGCCATTTTGCCTTCCCATTTAGTCGTTACCCTATCTATGCGCGCGCGCGCGCGCGCGCGCGCGCGCGCGCACACACACACACACACACACACACACACACACACACACACACACACACACACAGAGGCACGCGCGCGTGTGGGTGTGTTTTGCTATTGGGCTGTGGGCTGTGTTATGGGAGAGTGACTCTGGTGCTGTGTTCAAAGAGTGTGACTGTGGTGCTTTGTTCAGGGAGAGTGACCTTCGGGCTTTCTTTAGGGAGTGTGACCTTTGGACTGTGTTCAATGAGTTTGACTCTGGTGCTGCGTTCAGGGAGAGTGACTCCAGGGCTATGTTCTGTTAAAGTGACTCTGGTGCTGTATTCAGGGAGAGTGACTCTGGTGCTGTATTCAGAGAGAGTGACTACGGGGCTATGTTCTGTTAAAGTGACTCTGGTGCTGCATTCAGGGAGAGTGACTCTGGTGCTGTATTCAGGGAGAGTGACTCCGGTGCTATGTTCTGTTAAAGTGACTCTGGTGCTGTATTCAGGGAGAGTGACTCCAGGGCTATGTTCTGTTAAAGTGATTCTTGGGCTGTGTTCAGGGAGTGTGACCCTGGTGCTGTGTTCAGGGAGAGTGACTTCGGGGCTGTTATATGACACCTCTTGCTATGAACTGGGATCCTCCAATTCTGTGTAAACAGAAAGGTGGCAGCGAGGTGAAGCAGAGACAGCAAAAAAAAAGTCAGCTGCAGAAACAACGTGTCTTCAGGAAGTGGAAGGTCCGTCGATGAAACTGGGATTCCCGGCGATGATGAGGTTTTTCTTTTCTTTCTTTTTTTTTTTTTCTTTTTTTTTTTTGTCCTACGAATGAATATATGCATAGTAAGAGCGACTGTATTTGCGTATGCATGGTCAGAGTATTGTGTTTAAAATGTACTGACCTACGGGCAGAACAACGTTAATGAGGAAAATAAGACCAACGATCTCAGAAGTATATACTTAGTTTCATCTCGCACCATATTTTTTTCTCTCTACAAAACAGAACAATTAAGAAGTGGGGGAAATCGAGTGCAGGCTGCAAATTTGTCCGTCAGTATATCAATGACTTCGTCAAGTTGAAAATAAAGTGTGCGTGTGTGGAGGGGGTAGGGGGCAAGAAAATTAGTACGTCAAATCAGGGAACTGCAGATGTAAAAATCGTTCTTAATTAGCATATGTGATACTGTTGAAGCTTATTATGAAAACAAAATAATTCACATTGCCTGTTCCAAGGCCTTTTGCCCGCTGGATCGGATCGGATCGGACTCATCGGGGGGTGGCAGGGGAGGTGTGTGTGTGGGGGTGGGTGTGTGTGGGGGGTTAGAAAAGTAAGAGAAGAGAAAGTGTGGTAAGGAAAAACAAAAGACAAGAAACACTAATATTATTAGTGCGCGGCACCAATAAACTGTATTCTACTTTATACCCATATTCGTAAAACCAAAAAATCAAAACAACGACGACAAACACAACAACAACAACAATGAATAACAGCAACAACAAAATCAACCGGAATTACTTTTGGGTCTAGGACGCCAGTCTTCATCCAAGTCCAGTTCCACAGGGTCCTTCACTGCGTGTTTCGGCAGTCCCCGTCTGGGCTTCATGAAGTCCGGCTTCCATGCTGGCAGACTGCCCAGCTAAGGGCAAACTCTAAACATTCAGGTAATGATTACGGTCAACACGCCGCACTGGGAAGGCATCAACACGGTGTTGAGGACTAATTTTGATTGTCAGCATTATACGACTGTTCTGAACACGCAAAAGACTTTCTGCTCCATCTTGTTTCCAAGATACTCCATGCCCACCCATTCATCCATCCCTCTTCTCCCATGAAAAGAAAACTAAGTATCAAGCGAAAAAGAAAATGAACACGAATTAAGCTCCTGTTGGTCTGGTTTCATATACCATACGGCAGACAAAGTTCGTCTTCTTTACTGTTTTCTTAAAACTGAACGATATGTACTACCAATCGTTCGCAACCACACCCCCCCCCATCCCTACATTTTTATATATATATATATATATATATATATATATATATATATATATATATATATATATATATATATATATATATATGATGAACAATTAAGTAGTGGGGGAAACAAGTGCAGGTTAACAACTCTTCCATCATTATAGTAATGACTTGGCAAAGATTTGATTAAAAAAAATTGAACATGAAGAAAATGGGGAAGATATATATATATAAATATGAAAACCCTTCACTAGCTGCATGAGGGAACCATCATAATCCCTTTCGAAGACAGATCTATATGTATTGCCTGCTCCGAGGCCTTTCGTGCGCTGGATCGGACTCATCAGGGAGACACGGCTGATTATGTCTGTACTCTTGGCGTCAAATAGAGACACACCACAGTCCGTAATTCTGTGGTGTTCTCAGCACCAAGGGTTCAACAAAGAATCCAACAGCACCCCCAAAGCAGCCAGCGAAAGGACGAAAGTGTGGAGAAGAAAAAAAAAATCTGAAAAACTGAAAAACATTATGCAAAGAGTATAAAATGTATGGGACAATCTTTGAGCCTATGCTTGAGGATCCATTTAGGGATGCAAAGGAGATCAGAAGATATGGAACAGTCTGAGTGGTCAGCTCTGCTGTTGTATAACCTAAGCATTGTCAGCGGCTAAGAATTGTGCAGAACAACCTTTACTTGGATCTCCTAAGAGACGCGACCGCCCACTGACCAAACAATATAATGCTGAACAATTAAGTAGTGGGGGAAAACAAGTGCAGGTTAAAAATTCTTTCATTATTATAGTAATGAATATATATATATATATATATATATATATATATATATATATATATATATATATATATATAAAAAATAAAATTTCACCCAGTACATGTGAGTGACAACTTCTGCTTATAGAAGAAAACAATAATGCTGTGCTGGAGAGGGACGGCAAGATGAGTACACGATCCAACACCTTTGAAGTAACACCGTGCTGTCCTCTGAGGGACTGGAGGTTTACGTGCTGATCTTCTCTGCCCTCTACAGTTCGGCATTACATCAGGAGGCGCCGGCCTACAACCTGACCTTTTCTGCATTCTACAGCACCGTGCTGCTTTACGTAGGCTACAACCTGACCTTTTCTGCATTCTACTGCACCGTGCTACTTTACGTAGGCTACAACCTGACCTTTTCTGCATTCTACAGCACCGTGCTACGTTACGTAGGCTACAACCTGACCTTTTCTGCATTCTACTGCACCGTGCTACTTTACGTAGGCTACATGCCGATCTTTTCTGTTTCAAAAAAAAGTAAGCTTACACTCTGATCTTTCTTCACACAACTGAATGGTTTTATTCGAGGAGATGCAAGTTTACATGCTAGTGTGTGTGTGTGTTTTTCATGGTGTGTGTTTTTTCCCCCTACGACATGGTGCTACTTTAGGAGATGAAGTGTTACAATTACATGGTGATCGTTTCTGCGCTCTGCAGCTCGATGCTACATTTCTGCTAGAGGCTTATATGCTGATCTGTTTGCCTCCTACAGTCCGATGTTAGTTCAGGAGATGGTGGCTGACATGCTGAGCTGTTCTGCCCTCTACAGCACAGGGTTCCTTTGAGAGGCAGGCATACTTGCTGATCGTTTCCACCCTTTGCAGTACAGTGCAGTCTCAAGAGATGAGGGTTTACAGGCTGATCTTTTCTGTCCTCCACAATAGCGTTACTTTGGAGATAAAGGTTTACATGTTGATCTTTTCTGCCCTTTACAACACGGCGTTACTTTGGGAGGTAGATGTTTACATGTTGATCTGTTCTGCCCTCTACAAAACGGCGTTACTTTGGGAGGTAGAGGTTTGCATGTTGATCTTTTCTGCCCTCTACAGCACACAGCGTTACTTTGGGAGGTAGAGGTTTGCATGTTGATCTGTTCTGCCCTCTGCAACACAACTTTACTCCAGAAAGTGGAGGCTCACATGCTGACCTTTCTGTCAGTTTACTAGTCCACTTTCTCTGTCATCTCAAGGAAACTGTCTTTTTAGGAGACGTAAAACAACATGTTGACTTCTCAGCCCTTTCTAGCGCAGTCCTACCTTAGGAGATGAAGGCTCACGTGCTGACTTTCATGCCTTCTCCAGCATGGTGCTGCTGGACTCTTCATCACTCCAAGAGACGTCCGCAACCTCAGGCGGCGTATATGCTGGTCAGTACTGCTCTCTCGATCACACTATAGTCGTGAACTCTTCTATCCGAAGAGATATCCCAAATCTCACGAACTCCTTGCGGAAAGGCATTGTAAGGCATAGATATTAGGCTTTTCCATCCTTTCCACTTTAGCATCACTAGGTATCACAGATAAGATATCCACAGTCTCAACCAATACACGAAGAAGGCACAAAAAGGCGCGTGAATATATTTTGCACACAGGGGGTTGATTCATCCCTTCAAAAAAACATTGTTTTTTTTTTTTTTTATGCGGCAACACAATGATGGAATCTCACACAGCAGTGTGTAATCCAGCCTGTGTCAACTGGTAGTGCGCACGGGGGTCTTGGTGACCTCGTTACCGCGCGGGATAAAAAGTGCAAAGTTGCGTTAACTGTGCCTGTTTTGCATCAAGCTTGCTGGCGACACAAGATGTGTAAAATGAAAAATTCTTTTTTCCCGTGCAAGAGCAGTCTCTCAAGTGAGTTTTATGCCCCTTCTTTTGGCTGTTTAAGCGCGGGGTTGGTTACTGTCAGCCCTTTTCTCACCATGCCACCACGAAGAAAACTTAGCACCTTTGACAAAACCAGGGCGATTGCGTGGATACAAGATGGCATTGCAAAGGCTGAAGTGGCGCGACGACTTGGTGTGCATCATTCAGTTATTGTTAGACTGAATCAGCGTTTTAGGGCGACCAACAGCGTTGAAGAGAGGCCACGGTCAGGTCGGCCTAGGCAGACTACTCCCAGAGAAGATCGTTTCATCGAGAGGCAGGCCCTATTGCAGCGGGATACCACTTCCACCAGCATCCAAAGGCAGCTTCGTATGGCAAATAACACCATCCTCAGCCGTCAAGCCATACGAAACCGTCTTCACCACTTCGGCCTCAGATCACGTCGCCCAGCTGTTCGACCACGACTGCTAGCAGCCCCATAGGCTGGCTCGCCGAGCTTTCTGCCATCGTCATGTGAGATGGAACCAACAACAGTGGTCCCAGGTCCTCTTTTCAGATGAGTCGCGCGGTTTAGTCTTGAACACAATGACGGCCGAACTAGAGTTTGGAGGCGTGTTGGTGAACGTTACATTGATGCAGCTGTTCGCCAGACCAGGGCCTTTGGGGGAGGATCTGTTATGGTATGGGGTGCCTTCAGCCTCCACCACAAGACACCACTCTACCATATTGATGGAAACCTCACAGGCATCCGCTATCGGGATGAAATCCTGGCGCCTTTCGTTGTTCCGACCATGCAACGGATAGGACCCATGGCAGTCTTCCAAGACGACAATGCTCGGCCACATAGGGCCCGGGTGGCCGAAAACTTCATTGTGCAGGCCGGCATCAACAGGATGATCTTCCCGGCGTATAGTCCCGACCTCAATCCCATCGAGCATATGTGGGATGAGTTGGGGAGACGTGTGAAGGAGAACCATCCACCTCCCAGACCGCCAGGATCTCTTCCAAATGCTGCAACTGGATGGCAGAGAATCCCTCAGAGGGTCATCAGAACACTGGTCAACTCGATGAGGAGTCGCTGCGTGGAATGTCTCGCCAATGGCGGTGGCCACACCCACTATTGAAATGATTTTGTGAACTGAACAGATTTTGCGAACTTTGATTTCGACCCATCCTCTGTTTAATTGTCTGTAAATCAACAACCGTTCATTCGATCCCAATGAAATTCAATGTACGTTGGAAAAGATAATAATTAAATCTGTTTCCCAATTTCAAAATCGTGGCTTTTATATTTTGGAAAAATTATGCGGGTACATGTAACGGTACTATTGTCATTACCTAGTTTCTTTCGAACCAACTTTATATTTACTTTGGCCAAAAGTCAGGTGACTCCATTTTCCGACTTCTTCCTCAGTGGGTGTGTGCATTTTGTGTGAGAGGTCGTGGACAGAAATCTGTGCGCGCAGAGGTTGGGGGGAAGACGATAAGCAGTGGTGATTAAAAGGGCATTGAAAAACCACGGGCATGCATTGCTACTTAACACGCAGTTGTTTCCCTTGGATCAAATTGAATACGTTCCGAAGCGTGGCACGACCATCAAAAAAACCAATGACATCAGTAGGCCTAATCCATTTTCTTTTTTCTTGTCTCTTCTTCAGCCACCATCCCCTCCCAACAACAGCATGATTCCTGCGCCGCTGATTAGGATTTGCCGACGTACAGCCACACTAGGGGCTGTTGATGATGATGATGATGATGATGATGATGATAGTGATGATGATGATGATGATGATGATGATGATGATGATGATGATGATGATGATGATAACGACGACGACGAAGAGGAGGAGGAGAAGGAGGAGGAGGAAGAGGACGACGACGACGACGACGACGACGACGATGATGATGATGATGATGATGACGACGATGATGATGATGATGATGATGATGACCACGACGACAATGTTGGCTCCAGTGAAAGTACATAGAGCCATGGCCTAACTGAAAACAGTATCACATCTCACAGATAATATACGAAGAATGGAATAAATACTACCATTACTACTGCTACTCTTGCTGCTGCTGCTGCTGCTGCTGCTGCTGCTGCTGCTAACCTAAGTGAGAAAAAGTATCATCTCATCATCATCATTACCAGTTACTAATGTATGTAGACCTCGGTCTCATTCGTTCTAGTTGCAGGTACATTTGCTGCGAATACTGACCATTTATACGGATGTCCTATAAAATGCCACTTGAGTTCTGAATAAGAATAATAGCTGCGCCATCATTCGTTATGCTTTAAACGTCTTTCTACGAATGTGACATTTGTTAAAGTGGACAGCATGTGTGTGTTTCTATGGATAAAACAAACTGTTCAGTTTTGACACAGTAAAATGTCATCGTCTTTCTCTTTATCCTCAGTCTATGCACTCTTTATCTTCTTGCCCAGACGTTGCAGCACGCGCTGTGTCCGGACTTGTCTACGTCGTTCTGAAGCTACGTTCGTCACGTGCAGGACAGGATTGAGCGCCATGTTGACGGGCAGGGTGAAGGCTGTGACAGCAGAGCGGATTTCTTCAGACACAAATTGCTGTGTGGGCAGCAACAAGACGAGAACAGTCACCAGGAACCAGCCACAGGCGTCAGTCACTGAGACATTGACTGTGCGGCGAGCTAACTTCAGCTGTTGAAATCTTCGGGTGTCTAACAAACACGAGAGGGTTGGCCCGAACAGTGAAGAAGATGTAAAGTTGACCTGCTGTCGTCACGGCCATAAGTCCTGTGTTCAAGGTGATCAACACCAATGAGGCGTGGTGGTGAGTGCCTGGCTGTGAGTCAAGGGAAGAGGGACACATATACTGCTTTGATGGTGCAGGGTCCAAGTGGAGATGTGTGGTGTGACGGACAGGACCAGACCTATTCCCCAACACAGGACGCTGGAAGCCATCACCTGTCTTCTGCCCCACATCTCCCTGTCTGGCCTGGACAGGTGAACACAGTGATCAACTGTCAGGCACACCAGGACCAAGGCGGACACTTTGGACAGAGAACAGGTAGACAAAGTTTAACAGGGAGCACCACTGGCTGTTCCTCCACCACCTGTCTACCCACAGGTATTTACCCAGGAATAGCTGGTCGGCCACACACACACCCAACAGGTGCACCCCCATCACCAGGTTAGACACCGACAACTGTGACACAAAGACAATGCTGCTGTGTTTTCCCACTCCTGTCCATGTTTGCCTCACGCAGGTGGATGAAGAGAGTTGAAACGTTGCCCAGAATGGCCAAAACAGCCAGGATGGCCGTGACAGCACGCAGAGCGGTTGATCCCAACAGATCATTGCAGGAGGAGAAGAGAGGAAGGGGAGTGACAGTGTTTGACGTCGAAGCCTGCAGGCAAGTTGTGAGCACAGCACAACGTGGGGCGGTCTGTGAGCACAGTGTGCAACCTGGGGAGGTGGAGAGCCAGTGACGGGGCATGTGATGAAGGTGACAGCCTGTCATATCCAGGGTCTGCAGTTGGGGTGTGGGCAGACTGCCGGTCACCTGCTGCACACCGCTGTGTGAAAGGTTGAGGACAGTCAGTGAGGGAAAGGCCTCAAAGGTCTGGGCAGACAGTTGAGGGATGGGAACCTGAGACAGGTGCAGAATACGCAGGCTGAGGAAGGTGTGTGACTCTGAGGACCTGTTGCCTTCAAACATTCTGGTCATCGGGTTATCTGTCAGTAATAAAGATCTTGAGTTTACTCACCTGTTTCAGCTGGTTTATTGTCATCGTGTGGATGCTGTTGTAACTGACGTCCACAATGAGCAAGTTAGACAATGAAGGGAGATTCAGAATGACAAGACCACATCGTTGCAGTGCCAGAAACACCAACATGGTGTTGTCCCACAGACGTTCTGGCCTCAGTCCGCTTCTGCTGGCATCCAGATAACGTACGTCTGGAAAGGTTTCAATGCTGACCTCCACCCAGCACTGAAAAGACAGACCTTGGCACGTGCAGTTCGTAGGACATAAGTGATGGCAGAATCGTTCATCGTCCTGCTGTTCACAGTGTATGAACCCATCACACACGTGGTCAGGATGAAGACAGACAGGGGAATTCCTGCACTGGTAGAACCCTGGACATGTGAACTGCTCACATGCTGCCTCGTCCTCATGACCCGGGCAGTCATCAATGCCGTTGCAGAGGACAAAGACAGGGAGACAGTAACCACCACCAGGGGACTGGAAGTGGGTCTGTGGACACAGTGTGACGTCACTCTTATGGCCATCGTCATTCGAAGAAGGCAATGGTGTGACGTAAGGTTTGCCATACATTGTTTTCACAAAGTTCACCACAGCGGGGGGCTGGACAGGCATGAACTGATAATCGTCATCAGTGCCTGGTGAATCCAGTGCTTTCTTAAACATGTCCCGCATCTTATAGCCACAGCCTTCTTCATCACTGGAATCCAGACAGTGTCGCTCTATGTCGCACCATTGAGGAAATGAATAGCACTGGGTACAAACAACAAAAACACATAATCATAGCACATTTGAACAGTCATAGTCACTGAGCCCTCTGCACGTATTTGCCTATTCCTTTAAACAGATCTAGAACCCCTTTGGTAACTCTTCACTTGCCAGCTTTTCTGCTTCCTAGGAACCTTGCATCGACTCCTTGATAACAGTTTTATATTTAAATGCATTGGTAAATATATGTATTCAAAGGTGAGTTCATCTGCAAGAGAACTTGTATTATTCAACATCATTTGTATACAAAATGTTAGGCTTTCTAAGTTAGGACACAAAATGGACCACATTAATGGTAAGATTAAGTCAGGTTTCAATCCAAAATATGTCACCACCATTATGATTACATCTAATAATCATCACATTGCGTCATTAAAGATCAATGGTATATTTTATCATGCAAGTTTGGTGGTTTTTGAATGCTGGAAAACACCTACGATATTGCATGCTTCTTTTGTGGTGAATTTCAATAGAAGACCAGCTACATCATTAGTTATGTGCAGTATTTTAGATACACACTAAATCTCAACACAACAACAGTATTCATGTTGATATTTGCTGTATTTGTTTGCTGACAACAGCTCTACTTTTCTTATCAAACAACTTGCCAACCAGCGTTTTTTTTTTGTGCTGACTGGGATGATTTGATTTTACGCGCCTCTAGACAATGAAGCTCAGCTAAGAATAATGTTCTACGGGGACGAGGGTGCTGACAAAAATACAAAATATTCAGGAAAGCAGCAAGTGATGTACACAACTTTGACCGGACATGAAGTAAGTTCTGAAATAATGCGAGGAAGAAGGCAACTTGCTCTTAAAACAAACTGGAAAACCCAGAAGTCGTTCGAATGGAGAGACTTCAGGACAGTGTTATCAGGCACTAAAATAATTTACTTTGAGTCAGTTTGGAAAAAAAAGCAATGTTACTGGTAGTTTACTCAAGATTGGAAACTTTTTTCTTTCTTTCTTCTCTGTTGTTTTCTTCACACAAAATATGTTGACATGTTTCCAGACATCACAGTATTTGTTAGATCAAAGCTTTTTTTGAGTCTGGTCCAAAAACATAGCAACAAAACTGACAGGTATACCAGCTGCCATGGCGAAGTGGTTAGCGTCGCGGACTCCCGGCTGGGAGGTCGTGGGTTCGAATCCCATCAGAGTCATGCGGGTTTTTCTGCCCCCCGACCGGCTCGTACCCAGAGTTGAGTTTGCTGTGGACTCGGTTGGGAAGACTGGGACCACACAGTCGAGTTTCATCCACTTAATGGATGCGTTTTCTGAGAGTGTTGCTCAAAAATTTCGTGACCAACACTGCAGGTGCCTGTATCTTTTGGGCCTGGTTGACGCCGGGATATATTATGAAAGGAAGCATAGAGTACAGCCCTGTCATAGTCTCAGACCGAAATGGAAATCCGTAGCATCATCTTAATCATCCTCATTCTCATCAATCAGCATTAAAAAAAAGTCTCAAATTGTGTGGCCCGTCATGCCCTGCTCTCATAGTGACCTCAACTTCGATGTCCTCTCCACGTCTTTGGTCTAGGTTTGGTTCCGTCGGTGTCACCGGTACCGGCGGGTCCATGGAGGCTGTCGTTGGACGGACGTAGTGGTGCCCTCCGGAGGGAGATCTCACTCACGCCGACTCCGCGACATAGCAACTATTGTCGTCAGTAGGGGAGCTTAGTAGGTGGTATCCTGCGTATTTTAGATCAGAACAGGCGCCACTGAACACCACCGAAGTGACTCGGCGGCAGTGCAGTGTCTCCTCCGGTGGGTTGCCTCTTGACAACTTGACATTGTGCTCCCTGTGGATTACTGGAGCCGGGGTTGTGGCGGGGCCGTCCGGGCTGTGACTATGGTCGGGGTGTCGGAATGAGCGGCGTGGGGTGCACTGCCTCTGAGGTGGCGCAGAGGCTGGGACAGAAAAAAAAAAAAAAAAAAAAAAAACAAACAAAAAAAAAAAACTGACAGGTATAGCCATCATGCCCCACCTGCCCCCTGTTGGCACACTGCATGTCGGCGTGTACTGGACATGGCCGGTACGTACAGAACTCCTCTCATCACCGGTCATAACAGTCCTCGTGACCATCGCACACCAGCGTGAAGGGCACGCGCTGTTTGGCCAGCTCACAAAGAAAATATAACGGGGAGGACTGTGTGCCTGCCTCGCACCAAGAGGACGTGGGAGAACTCCATTTAACATCTGTGACGTCTTTGCTGACCCAGCAATGGCTGTCCACGTCACAGGCTAAAAAGGTCAAGGTCCAGTGCTGGCCAGGGCAGCGAGTGAAAGACACAGGCAGACGACTGGAGGTCTGGAAATCTGTGGAGTTCCCCAAGTCTGGAAGCATCGTTTGTGGAGAATCCCCTTGAAGGACTTTGGGCTGGTGAGGTTCGTTTTTTGATGTGGAATCCAGTTCACACACATAATGTCTGTGGTGTTTTTTCTCACATTCTGTGACGACAACAAGTCCTTCAAAAGCGCTCATGGTGCCACAGAGAGGGTAGTAAGGCCCTATGTAAAACCAATATATAGTTATCACATGTACCTTCAGTCAATTTGCTTTTTTTCTGAAAAATCTTTAAGCAAACAGTGCTAAATTAACTAAATCACAATTAGCATACTGTGTAATTTGCGTCTGGGCAAGAGTTACCAAAACAGTAGTATCCATTACTTCTCTCTCTCTCTCTCTCTCTCTCTCTCTCTCTCTCTCTCTCTCTCTCTCTCTCTCTCTCTCTGTAGGAAGGTAGGAAGGTATGTACATACGTATGTACGTAGGTATAAACATACATACATACATACATACATACATACATACATACATACATAACATACATAAGTGAATAAACAGATAAAAATGTGAAAATTGAATATCACTTTTGCTGACTCTTGTTCCCAAGATTTACCTTCAGTAAACAAGTTGTGCTCGTCAGGAATGACAGCAACAGAATAGGCCACCGTGCCATCATCATGTTGGAAGGCATAGCGGTACCTGTGGGAAGATAACATCAGACTGGTATAGACCTGCAGCTGGAAACAACACCAGACACTGCACAGAACAGCTATCGCACAAATGAAAGTTCTACAGGATAGGCCTAGGTAACCTTAGTTGTCATGATGTGCTGGCAGCCCTGTCACTGTAAACCATTGAAGCAGTCGTGTACATTTGCTGAGGGTCTTGCTGTATCTAGTTTGTTGATTCGGCTGTGTTAATTTACGATAGGCCTAAGTGACTCTAGTTTGATTCAGCTGTGTTAATGTATCATAGGTCTTGGCGACTCTAGTTTGATTAAGCTGTGTTAATGTTCCACAGACCTTGGTGAATCTCTGTTGACTCATCTGTGTTAATTTATCAATAAATGCCCATCACTCTAGTGTGATTCAACTGTTTTAAAGTACAATAGACCCAGGGTGGCTCTAGTGTGAATCAGCTAGTTTAAAGTATCATAGGCCTCGGTGACTCTAGGTTGATGTAACTGCATTAATGTATCATAGGCCTTGATGATTCTATTTTGATTCAGTTTCTTCGTGTATCGTGTCTTGATGAGGAAAAGGAAACACCCAAAGGTGCTGGAGAGGACCCAGAGAAGCACTGTCTTCACCTGACTTTAGAGCAGTCCTGTACCACCCTTGGAGGCCTGTGTTGTGTTGACGATGGGTACAGGCACGCGCAGGACACTCCATTAAGATATCAAGGGACATAACTGCTCCAGAACAGAGGTAAATCAGACTACAGGATGCAACTCATAACAGCCTTTAAGTAGCGTCCCCATGGGTGTACCAGCCTGTATTTCATGACTGCAGAGCCCACCGGCGAAAAAACACCACCCTCCAGCTGTCAAGCACACCCCACAGACCCAACCACCCCCCTGCCCACGGACAGATGAAGACAGTGCCACTCCAGACACAGCCAAGCTTTCGCCATACGGTCTTATGTGCCCTCAAGAGAGAATATAAAGCTGTAGTCTTTCCCACTGTCAACAGGACTTTCCCTGTGGTCAGTGGGTCTTTCCTCACCGTCACTGGACCTTTCTCCAGGGTCAGCCTAGTTAAGGCAAAGAAGAAAAAGAAACACCCGAAGGTGCTGGGGAGGACCCAGAGAAGCACTGTCTTCACCTGCCTTTAGAGCAGTCCTGTACCACCCTTGGAGGCCTGCGCTGTGTTGACGATGGGTACAGGCACGCGCAGGACACTCCATTAAGATATCAAGGGACATAACTGCTCCAGAACAGAGCTAATCAGACTACAGGATGCAACTCATAACAGCCTTAAAGTAGCGTCCCCATGGGTGTACCAGCCCGTATATTTCATGACTGCAGAGCCCACCGGCGAAAAAACACCACCCTCCAGCTGTCGAGCACACCTCACAGACCCAACCACCCCCCCTGCCCACGGACAGATGAATACAATGCCACTCCAGACACAGCCAAGCTTTCGCCATACGGTCTTATGTGCCCTCAAGAGAGAATCCAAAGTTGTAGTCTTTCCCACTGTCAACAGGACTTTCCCTGTGGTCAGTGGGTCTTTCCTCACCATCACTGGACCTTTCTCCAGGGTCAGCCTAGTTAAGGCAAAGAAGAAAAAGAAACACCCGAAGGTGCTGGGGAGGACCCAGAGAAGCACTGTCTTCACCTGCCTTTAGAGCAGTCCTGTACCACCCTTGGAGGCCTGCGCTGTGTTGACGATGGGTACAGGCACGCGCAGGACACTCCATTAAGATATCAAGGGACATAACTGCTCCAAACAGAGCTTAATCAGACTACAGGATGCAACTCATAACAGCCTTAAAGTAGCGTCCCCATGGGTGTACCAGCCCGTATAAAAAAAACACCACCCTCCAGCTGTCGAGCACACCTCACAGACCCAACCCCCCTGCCCACGGACAGATGAATACAATGCCACTCCAGACACAGCCAAGCTTTCGCCATATGGTCTTATGTGCCCTCAAGAGAGAATCCAAAGTTGTAGTCTTTCCCATTGTCAACAGGACTTTCCCTGTGGTCAGTGGGTCTTCCTCACCGTCACTGGACCTTTCTCTTCGTGTATCGTGTCTTGATGACTCTAGTGTGATATAACTGTGTTAATGTATCATAGGCCTAGGTGACTCTAGTGTGATATAACTGTGCTAATGTATCATAGGCCTTAATGATTCTACTTTAATTCAGTTGTCTTAGTGTATCGTGTCTTGGTGACTCTAGCTTGATTCAGCTGTGTTAATGTATCATAGAATCTGGCGACGACGTAGTTGGATTCAGCTGTGTTAATATATTGATAAATTCCAGTCACTCTAGTCGTTTCAGCTGTTTTAATGTATCATAGGCCTCGGCGATTACTTTTTCAGATGTGTTAATAGTAATTAAGCTGTGTTAATATATCATTCACTTTGGTATACTAGTTGGATTCCGTTGTGTGGGTGTGTGACTCTAGCTTTATTCAGCTGTGACTCTAGTTTCATTCAGCTGTGCTAATGTATTATATGTTTGATGGATCTCGTTTTATTCAGACGTGTCAATGATTCACAGGCCTTGGTGACTTTAATGTGATTCAGTTGTGTGAATGTATCACAAGTTTGGGTAAATCTTGTTTGATTCAGCTGTCTTACTGTGGGACACGCTCAGTGACCGTAGTTTGATTTAGTTGTGTTAATGTATCATAGGCCTTGGGGACTCTAGTTTGTTGAGGTAATTGTGTCAATGTATTGTCAGTGGCTCTAGACTTGTTGAGGAGAATGTATTCATGTGTCAATAGGCCCAGGGCCTCTTTTTGTCTGAGTTGTGCTGGTACACCAGTGGTCTCGATGACTGTCGTTTATTGTGGCATTGTGTCACGGGTCCCCCCCCCCCCCCCCCCCCCCCTTCCCTTCATACTCTCAAGCACGCTGGCGAGTCATGCAAGAGGTAAGGATTTTATTGTGGTCTTTCTATTATCAGTCATTCAGATATCAAAACCTTGGAGCATTCGGTCCTGCCTGGTATTTGAGAGAGAGAGAGAGAGAGAGAGAGAGAGGAGAGAGAGAGAGAGAGAGAGAGAGAGAGAGAGAGAGAGAGAGAGAGAGAGAGAGGGGAGAGAGGGGAGAGAGAGAGAAAGAGAGAGAGAGGGGAGAGGGGGAGAGAGAGAGAGAGAAGAGAGAGAGATAGAGATAGAGAGAGAGAGAGAGACAAACAGACAGACAGACACAGGTGGAGACAGAGATGTGGTTATACTGTTCAAAAAAGGCGATGACAGAGGACATATGATGGTTGGAGATTATGAATAGAGACAAGCCAGCTAGCTTCCGTGATCTCATCAAAAAATATCCTGGTATACCTGGATTCGGTCTAAAATTAGTTACAAAGAAACACCTGTGCCGCCATATTGTCAGAAATATGTCCTGGTATGCTAGGATTTTCAGTCTAAAATTAGTAACAAGAAAACACCAACGCCACCATATCGTCACAAGATGCAGTGGTATGCTAGGATTTAGTCTAAAACTAGTCACAAGAAAACGCCAACGCCGCCATATTGTCAGACAGATATCGGAGTGAGATGGGATTTAGTCTGAAATTAATCACAAAGAAACACCAACAACACCGCCATATTGTTAAAAAGTTATGCTAGTATGTTAAGATATAGTCTAAAATTAATCACAAGGATACAACAGCGCCGCTTATTGTCAGAAAGCTATTCCACTACGCTAGGATTCAGTTTAAAATTAGTTTCAATGAAACACCAACGCCGCCACATTGTCAGAAAAATGCCCTGGTATGTGAGGATTCAGTCTAAAACTAGTCACAAGGAATCACTGACGTCGCCGTATTGTCAGAAAGTCATCCAAGCATGCTACAATTCAGACCAAAAATAGTAACAAGGAAACACCAGTCCCACCATATTGTCAGAAAGTTATCCCAGCATGCTATGGTTCAGTCTAAAAATAGTAACAAGGAAACACCAGTCCCACCATATTGTCAGAAAGTTATCCTAATATACTAGATTTCAGTTGGAACAGGTCTCAGGAAACACCAGCACCGCCATATTGTCAAAAAGATGCCCTGATGTGCGAGAATTCAGTCTAAAATTAGCCACAAGGAAACACCAACGCAGCCACATTGTCAGAAATATGTTCTGGTATGCGATGATTCAGTCCCAACCATCTCCCTCTCCTCTGCTGCAATAATACTGCTAACCTTCCACTATTTGACCATCCCTATTCCTTTTCACCTACCATTACCATTATTAGCATTACAATGTCTATCATCGCCACTTTTCCCCAGCTCCAGTCGCACTGTTAAGTTTTACTCGTTGACCAGATCCATTCCTTTCCCACTACTATTACTGGTACTGATATTGTTTTTATTACTATTGCTGTCAGTAGCACTGTCATCACACCATCATTGTCAGCACTACTATCACCACCTTCAAAAACAAAAGAAAAAAACACAACAACAACAACAACAACAACAGCAACAACAAAACCCACCACCACCACCACCACCAAAAACAACTAACTCAATTATTCTTATTATCTCGATCAGTGTCAATATCATCATTATCTTCATAACTACTACCACTATCACCATCACTTATTATTACCCAATTATATATTTCGTCCAGCAGACGAAAAAGCCTGGGAGCAGGCGATAGATCTGCCTTCGAGAGGGATTGTGATGGTTCCCTCATGCAGCTAGTGAAGGGTTTTCACATTTATGATATACATTATATTCCCCTTTTCTTCATCATCAACTTTTTTAAAAATTTCAGATCTTTCAGATCTTTGCCAAGTCATTACTGTAATGATGGAAGAATTGTTATTCTGCACCTGTTTTCCCCCCCCTACTTAATTGTTCAGCATTATATTGATTGGTCAATCAATGGGCGATTGCATCTCTTAGGAGATCCAAGTAAAGGTTGGTCTGCACAGTTCTTAGCCGCTGACAATGCTTAGGTTACTGAACACAGCAGAACTGACCATTCAGACTGTTTCATTTTTTTTTTTATCTCCCTTGCATCCTTAAATGCATCCTCAAACATTGGCTCAAGGATTGTCCCCTACATTTTATACTGTTTGCAAAATGTTTTAAGTTTTTCAACAACTTTCTTCCTCTCCACACGTTTGTTTTGTTTTATTTCCTACGTTTCGCTGGCTGCTTTGGGGGTTCTGTTGGATTCTTTTTTTTAACCCTTAATGGTGAGAACACCACAGATTACGGACTGTGGTGTGTCTCTATTTGACACCAAGATCACAGACACTATCAGCCGTGCCTCCCTGATGAGTCCAATCCAACGGACGAAAGGCCTAGGAGCATGCGACACATACAGATCTGCGTTCGAGAGGAATTGTGATGGTTCCCTCATGCAGCCAGTGAAGGGTTTTCATATTTATAATATACATTTTCCCCTTTTCATCATCTTCAACTTTAATTTTTAATTTCAAATCTTTGCCAAGCCATTACTATAATGATGGAAGAATTGTTAACCTGCACTTGTTTCCCCCCACTACATAATTGTTCATCTCTCTCTCTCTCTCTCTCTCTCTCTCTCTCTCTCTCTCTCTCTCTCTCTCTATATATATATATATATATATATATATATATATATATATATATATGTGTGTGTGTGTGTGTGTGTGTGTGTGTGTGTGTGTGTGTGTGAGAGAGAGAGAGAGAGAGAGAGAGAGAGAGAGAGAGAGAGGTTTTTTGGTTTTACTAACGTCATCAGTATACCTGTTGTTACAACTTCAGAACTGTTAGAAATGTTGTATTTAGTACTATTATTAATATAATCATTCTTTTGAATATTTCTCACATTCCAGCTTACCACTTTTCCAGCCTCCTATGGCATCACTATATGGTACAATCATGATTATTATCAAAGCTATTACTATGCAGCTTATGATTATTAATATACATATTAGATTCCATCCTTCCCATAATTCATGCCTTCCTTCTCTCTGTTCTTCCTGTCCTCCCCTCCCATTACATCATTACATTATTCAACTTTTTTTATATTTTTCTGTATCATACGTTTCTTATCAGTACTATCGTTACCGTTGCTATAGTTGTTAGCAATGTATCACCATTATTAATACCATTGTTAGGTTTGATATTACTATCACTACCATTAACAACACCATCGCCATTATCACAAAGACTGTGGCCACGGCAACTATGCTGTTTAAGAATCCTCTAACCTGCTCTCTGTTCTCTCCTGCTACAACTGCTATTGCCATATCATCACAAAAAGTGGTAGTAATCTTGTCTTCATTTTTTTTCAATATTTTGATCATCATCATTACCGCTATTATTATTCCTATTAGCATTATAATTACCATCATTACTACCGCGACTCACACATTGTGAGGAAAGACCCACTGACCACAGGGAAAGTCCTGTTGACAGTGGGAAAGACTACAACTTTGGATTCTGTCTTGAGGGCACATAAGACCGTATGGCGAAAGCTTGGCTGTGTCTGGAGTGCCACCGTCTTCATCTGTCCGTGGACAGGGGTGGTTGGGTCTGTGGGGTGTGCTCGACAGCTGGAGGGTGGTGTTTTTCGCCGGTGGGTTCTGCAGTCATGAAATACGGGCTGGTACACCCATGGGGACGCTACTTTAAGGCTGTTACGAGTTGCATCCTGTAGATTTACCTCTGTTCTGGAGCA
>JADBJO010015719.1:0-5000 GCA_016801955.1 Conus betulinus | reverse complement strand
GCTCCAGATGTATCTAAGTAATATAAAGGATTCAGACACCGTTTCATTTATGATATTCTCGGCAAAGCAGTCAGCTTTTAAACTGCCTCACAATGTCTTGGGTGGCAAGGAACGCAGACACGAAGAACGTCATGGACGTCCTTTGGTTTAAAACAAAAACTCAGGAGCTCCAGATAGCTGGTTATACAGCCAGCTGCTCCCCCCAGAGTAGAAGGGATGCAAAAAATGATGAAGTCTATATGCTTAGTTTGGGACACCATTTTCTGGTCGTCCCCAAACTACACTGGTCAATGTGTGTGTGTGTGTGTGTGTGTGTGTGTGTGTGTGTGTGTGTGTGTGTGTCTGTGTGTGTGTGTGCGTGCGTGTGTGCGCGTGCATGCGTGCGTGCGTGCGTGCGTGTGTACGTGTACGTGTGTGTGTGTGTGTGTGTGTGTGTGTGTGTGTGTGTGTGTGTGTGTGTGTGTGTTCTCTAAATAAGACAATATAATGTGACGTTCTATTCGAGTCATTGTTGGTCCTAGATTTATGTAGCGGCACTTAACAACAAACAACAACAACAACAGCAACAGCAATGACAATAACAACAATGGCACTATTGTCTGTTATATCTTTCCTATGGCCATTACTTTAAGATAACTCTTGCATCTCACCCAAGAGCCATCACTCTGCCTACCCCTGCACATGGTTTTCAAAATGATAGTACAATCATTCTTTTCTCCCATCACCATCACCCCCCCCCACCCCCCCCTCCCTCACGCTAACTATTTTTTCTGCTGATTTCATTATGGGCAGGGACAAGCGCTCCTACATATATTCCGACGTATCCATGGATGTCATGGATGACTATGATACTGAATCATCTAACTACACTCAAAACAACGCCGCATTAGTCTCCATCCATACCTAGAAATGGCAATAGGGTGGCAACCTCCAACCCACTTTTTGAGGGGGCGTGTAATTCACGACATTGACGACAATGGCCACGGTGTAATTCGCACTCAGTTGTTTCACTTGGAAGACAATGCCCACCTCAGCATCACGGGCAATGTAAACAGGGAAGGGATCGTACACTGGCTCACACCCTGTCCATGTCACTTTGTTCTGCATGTGCACTCTGAAGACACCGGGGTTGATGAAAGATTTCTCATAGATGGTGACAGAATTTCCGACAGTGCATGTCTGATGCTGGTTGTGGACATGTAATGTCTTCTGGTGCTCCACAATGGAGAAGTCATCGTTCAGCTTTGGCTTTCCAAAGGAATTATGCAATTCCAGTGTGCAGCTTAAAGAGGTGTTTTGCAGAAAGTCACACACTGTTGATCTTGTAGCTGTGAAAATGAATGGTGGCATGGGATATTGTGGACCTGTATCGTTTGTGTTCAGACAGCATACAAGCGACTATGTCTGACGTCAGCACAGCTATGTTGTCTGCTGATTGCTGGTTGTGACCGTTGGTTCGACTGATTTCTGCCAACTCAATGTCATGAATGACTATGATACTAAATATCTAACTACACTCAAAACAACGCTGCATTAGCCTCCATGTCAAACGTATCCATGGATGTCATGAATGTAGTACCGTTTTAAATATCTGTGTCTTCTTTGAATTATTTAAATGCATGTTGCTTCCTATATTAAAACGATATTTTAACAAGCAATGAACTTTTAATGGTCAAAAATCTTTAAGCAAGCAGAGCAAAACTAAAAACAAAACAAAAAATAAAAAGAGATTCAATTCTGAATTCAAATTCTGTTAGTAAAGTAACTATCGAACGGACATCCCTACTGCGTCTGATTTTCACGAGTTTTTATTACCTATACGTTTTGTTCCGCACGAAAAAACAAACATGCTAATGGACGTGACACTTACTTTTCTTTATTCTTTATTGTCTTGTTTGAACCATTGTAACTGTACATATCCAGGAGTGTAATGTTGGGCAACCCATTGTTGTTTACTTGTTTATCGCTAGTTTTACATGCATGTATTACATTGACAATTCGATACTTCATCTGGTTACTTTCCTTTGATCGTTTATTAGTTCTTCTTTTCTTGCATCATGAAATATTTCTAGCCGAAGGGTTTGTTTGTATTTTCATGCAACTTATTTGCAACACCCATACACACATGCAAAGAGCGCATTATATATATATATATATATATATATATATATATATATATATATATATATATATATATATATATATATATATTAATGGTTAGATGGATAGATAGATTCGTTTGTATAAATGGTGATACGATCATTATGTGTCTAGGGTCTTGTGATAACATTTACTTTCAGTGCTTGGATCATTGTTTCAAGATTTACTATGAGGTTTAATGTCTAATACGCACGCAGGAAGTTTGAATAAATTGATGCACAAGAGACTGAACGTGTGTTCTATTCTGGTGAGAACGGAAACATGATGACGGACTGACTATACTGCAGAATAGACAGAGAAATCACCCGAGAAGACGCAAGCCTCGGCATACAGATGAAATCACTTGTGTGGTCTCTAATGCAGAACGCTATTGGTCTTCTTGCCTAATCTCAGTAATCTATTGAAATGCA
Organism: Conus betulinus; assembly: GCA_016801955.1. Classification (NCBI taxonomy): domain Eukaryota; kingdom Metazoa; phylum Mollusca; class Gastropoda; order Neogastropoda; family Conidae; genus Conus; species Conus betulinus. Next base: position 2,430 of record JADBJO010015719.1, on the reverse strand, counting down.
TTCGGTAACGTCTTGGAAACATCTGAATCAAGTGTAAACTAGTATGATGACTGCTGCAATGTCCATCGGGGCATGGACGTATCTAGTATTTTTTACAACAAGGAGTTTATCATCTAAACTGCTCTTGGACCAAAGATATAAAATTTGTCCTCTTCTTTTTTTTTTATTTTCCTGCTTTAGTTTGGAAGCGTCATTGAGTCCATTGAGTGGTCCCTGGAACGGCTTTCACTGTGTGCGCGTAAAAAAAAAAAAAAGCTTATTGTGGATTGTTGTTAATGTCAGACGATCAAGATGTAAATGAAATAATAATCCACAGATGCATTTTTTTTTATTTAAACTGCCCTCAGTAGAGATTGTTACAAACAACAAACTGTAGCTCTCTGAAGACAAGACAGTGGATGAACATGGCTGCTTTACATCAATGACAAGAGCTGATTTTGCTCTCTCTTGTATCACAAACTCAAATAATCCTTATGGTTCTTGGTCCCAGCAAAAGATTCACAACTTTAATATTCATATTTCATGTTAATAGTACAGACCGGATGTACACCTATGACATTCAGCTTCAACAAAATCCAAAGGGTGTCTAGATAATTGAAACTCAGGTTATTTATATTCACAAGTCAATAAGGAAACTCGACATCTAGCATGCAATGCTGCTTTCCTATTTTCTTTTTTTTAATCACTAGCTCTTGATTACAATATGTATATTGTGACAAGCTCTTACAAAACCCAGCTTTTGGAAGATTGTTCTTCATTGAAAATACATATGTTTGTTTCCACAAATGTACCTTTATACTGAAAGGTTGTGGTTGCTGATATTTCGTTGTCACTTTCTCTTATTTCAGCATTGAATCCCCCCTATTTCCATTGATCTCCAAATTACATTTGTCTCCTCCATAAACCCTCCACACACTCATACCCATCCCACCAGTCCCTCTTCACGTCTTATCATTCCAATGCACACAGCCACATTGTAAAAGATTCTGTAGCTGGGTATGTCAGTTTATGAAGAAAACGAAACACCCGAAGGTGCTGGGGAGGACCCAGAGAAGCACTGTCTTCACCTGCTTTTAGAGCAGTCCTGTACCACCCTTGGAGGCCTGCGCTGTGTTGACGATGGGTACAGGCACGCACAGGACACTCCATTAAGATATCAAGGGACATAACTGCTCCAGAACAGAGGTACATCAGACTACAGGATGCAACTCATAACAGCCTTTAAGTAGCGTCCCCATGGGTGTACCAGCCCGTATTTCATGACTGCAGAGGCCATCGGCGAAAAACACCACCCCTCCAGCTGTCGAGCTCACCCCACAGACCCAACCACCCCCGCCCACGGACAGATGAAGTCAGTGCCACTCCAGACACAGCCAAGCTTTCGCCATACGGTCTTATGTGCCCTCAAGAGAGAATCCAAAGTTGTAGTCATTCCCACTGTCAACAGGACTTTCCCTGTGGTCAGTGGGTCTTTCCTTACCGTCACTGGACCTTTCTCCGGGGTTATGTCAGTTTATAAGTATACCGATTGCTTACAGCATTTTCTGCCATGACTTCTTTAATTTGGTTAAGAACTGAGAGTTAACTGTCACCCAGTTTTCGAGATTCTAAAAGGTTGGAGGAAATCGAAACGTGGAGGGCTCAGAGAGTGATGGGCTGTCATCATAAACCAGAACGACACACACATTTGACACCTGTCCTGTGTTCAGAGAGTGATGGGTTGCCAGCATAAACCAGAATGGCACACACATTTGACACCTATCCTGTTCAACTAAATTAATCACATTCAGTATTATCGAATATGTGTATGCTGAACATGCGATATCTGTGTTCATAGTTGTTTATTCCTCCTCAATTTAAAATCAGTTTCTGACATGCTCCTTTATTTTGCAAGGTGCTATTCAACGATGTAGACTTTTCATTGCCATTCTGTTATTTGCTTGTACTGCCAAGGGATACTTGGATACTTCATAATGTGTCGTTTCGTCAAAGGGTGACAGTTCAATGTCATTTGTGGTGGTTTATCATATTGATTTAGCTTGTCAATTCACTACGTGCTGTTCACTGATATGTCATTGCTTGATTTATTTCTATATTTCCACTCATACTACATTTCATTACCATCTGCAACTGCTCCATTCATTTTTCATCCAAACTGAAGGTGTGCAGCTCTGTACCCTGCCAGGACAGCACTGGGATGAGGTCTCAGTGCGATCGTAATTCATAGGGAGCTCCTAATGGCTTACTTCAGTTTGAATTTGAATCCACTGCAGTAATCTCTCCTCCTTAGCTTTCTGCTGTTTCTCTAAAAGCAAGTTCACGGTGTACAGAAATGGATTAATGGCGGCATTCAGGGGCAACACGAAGATCGCCATGGCAACATTGACTTCTCCAGATATAGGCACTCCATGAATTGACACTATTCCTAGA
>JADBJO010015718.1:40000-42850 GCA_016801955.1 Conus betulinus | reverse complement strand
AGAGAGAAGGCAATACAAAACATCTCCATTAATTAATGACAAAGTAATTCATGAACACACACACCCACACACACACCACACACACACACACACGCACACACACACACACACCACACACACCACACACACACACACACACACACTCGCATTTTTGCAGGCTGTTTATCGAGGGTCCATATGCAGATTTAGTCATTCCCATGAGCATTCTCAAAGCAAACGTTTCATGAAACCCCAAAGCTATGGAGAATGAGCCACGTTGAGCAAACCGTGTTATCTTGTTCAGAACAAGCCAAGGTAACAAAAACAGAACCCAGAGCAAAAGCTCCCGCACATTTTAGACACTATATATGGCAGATGCTTGCACAAGATCTGCAGATGGCAAGACAGAGTGTCCAACCGACAGGTCCTAGAAGTGAATGTGGCTTGCCCAGCATTGAGGTATACTCATCAAAAGCCAGATGGACAGACGTTGTTGTCCGTAATGAGGACAGCAGAATTTCAAAGATGCTGCTCTAGGGACAACTGAAGGAAGGACAACGTGACCAAGGGAGGCCTCTCAAGAGATACAACGACACCTTGAAGGCCCACCTCAGAAGCTGCAGCATCGACACTGTTTCCTGGAAAGATGTCGTCCTTGACAGAACACATTGGAAGCAACAGTGTACCTGGGCACAAAGACATTTGAGCGCAACAGAGCAGCTGCCATTCAGGAATGGAGGAATCGGAGATGATTGGGCCCATCCTTGCAGGACTCCTTCCATACATCGGTCTGTGGACGACTTTGTGCCTCAAGAATGGGTCTTCATTCCACATAAGGAACCACATCAGCAGATGACCTGCCTGCCTAGTGACAGATGAATGGATGAAACGCAACTGTATTTTTTTAGTCTTCTGTGAAGTGGCCAGGTGAAAAGAAGTCGTAACGTCCTACGGCAGGCACACACACCCACACACACACACACACACACACACACACACACACACAACACACACACACAACACACACACACACACACACGCACGCACGCACGCACGCACGCACGCACACACACACACACAACACACACACAACACACACAACACACACACACCACACACACACACACGCACACACGCAGAACACACACACACACACACACACACCACACACACACACACACACTCTCTCTCATTCCCTTTTTCTCTCTCATATACACACACACATACACACCGACACACGGACGAACACACACACCACACACACACACACACACCACACACCACGCACGCACGCACGCGCACGCCGCACGCACGCACGCACACGCACACACACACACAAACTGGTGGAGGTCTTTATAGTTTTACATGGAACTGCTACAAGGTCAGCTGTACACACTTCATCTATCGCCTCATGTATAGGAGGTAGTTAGTGTGAGGGCTATACTATAGACACATTTGTCTATTTTTTATACGTGGCAGCTTGTGGTTTGGCAATTGTACATATACTGTCTATCAAAGATCATTAGTATTATATACATACTGTTTTTATGGTTTATTCATTGGATTAGCGCTCGTTATTTTCATGTATGTGGATTAGTGCAAAAATTCCTGCAACTAACGTTATTGTCTCAGATACCATATGTTAGTATGAGACTTTTATGCATTCGATTTTTAGTAGGGCCTCAAACCACCTCCTATTTTTCCCCCACTTTCCCTTAAGAAAAAAATCTGTTTCTCAACAGTAAATTCTGTGTGTTCAGTTTACCAATGGACATTTGGCATGCCGATTTTAATTTCAGACAAGCGAGGCGTGAGTGTCAGACTCATAACATACTTTCTTGTCCCCTATGTGTTAATGTTATTGTTTGGGGAAAAAGAGAGTGGAGTGGTTAGGGAATTCTCAAAGTTCTGCACAGTACATACCCTGACGCTACTTACTGCCGCAGTATTAAACAATGTACGCGACCTACGATTCACGTTCTACAGGACGTCATACCAACATGTATATTACGGTCTTACCCGGAACAAATACCTAGGAATCTTAAGAATTTAGCAAAACAAACAAGCCCAACATTTTCATGAACACACAAGACAGGATTGAAAAAACAAAGATGAAAAGTCTTAGGCTGTCGTCGTTTATAACATACTTAATTTTGGATACAATCAAGCTAAAAATGCTGTCTTGAGGATTCAGAGGATGAAAAAAAACAAAATCCTTTGTACTGCTTAATTTTCCCCATGCATTAGACTAGCTTCCTTTTGGTAAACTTGTTGTGTTCTCAACACAGACATCAAGAAGTGATTTGGGTACGAAAAGTGACTTGTCACAAGACATGGCGCGGAAATCGCCACACAACTTTTAATGAAGCATGCAACAATGTGGTTCTTGTATTTCCGCCGCTCTGACATGTTGTTCAATTTAAAAAGAACTGTTAAAAAAAAAAAACTTTTCGGAGCGTTCCGAGTTTGGCCGAAGTTCGTTCTCGGTTACCGCGTTAGGAGCCAATGAGCGGTGCTGTTGGCAGGCACGTGACCATGTCCCACTCGAAAAGCAAGAAGCAGACGAGAATTTGACACACACTGCTCTTTATTCTGGAAACGGTAAAAAACGTGTGTTTCTGATCGACTTATTCCAAAGATCATTAGACCTGCGGGACATGTGGTAAGAAGGCTGAAAGAAACAGGTACCAACACTGATTCAGTTTGATCACAATGACGATTTTTGTGCATGAGTTGGTCGGGTGGTGGTGGTGGGCACAGTGCGACTGCTCGAGATCCTGTGGCGTGTCGCTTGTGTGTGTGTGTGTGACAAAAAAGTTTCAGAAAGAAAAATAAAAGCATTCAATTTTTAAGAAAGCGAAAATTTTGAAA
>JADBJO010015718.1:22500-32500 GCA_016801955.1 Conus betulinus | reverse complement strand
TCCCCCCCCCCCCCCCCCCTTTTTTTTTTTGTAAGAGAGGGGATGGCGTACAAACGGAGCACATCATATCGGTTGGCAAGAGGAGCAAGTGGTGAGCACATCCGGGTGTCAGTAAGAACGCGAAATATCGAAAGAAGGCGACAGAGAAGGATGGAAAGAAAGCACGAAAAACAACAACAACAACAACAACAACGGAGAGCAGAAAGAATGAAAACGAGAGACGGGAAGGAAAACAAGACAGAAAGAGGGAAAGAAGAACGAACCAGAAGGAACCAGAGACGGCAAAATAGACAGACCGACCAACCGACAGACAGAAAGCGACAAAATAGACAGACAGACAAGTAGAAAGCGGCAAAATAGACAGACAGAAAGACAGAGAGAAAGCGGCAAAATAGACGCACAGCAAGACAGACAGAAAGCAAGAGACTAATAGAAAAACAAGACGGAAAGAAAAATGGATAGAAAAAAAAGAGAGAAAGAGGGATAGAAAGAAAAATGTAAAGGATAGAAAGAAACGCGCAGTTCCTAACGGTGGAAGTCCGATCGTTGGAGTGATGCGCGCTTATTAGTTCCTTCACGATACCAACAGATCTTCTGATTCCCCGATTTATCGTATAGTGCCCAGTGGTTGTCGTCGTTGGGTTGAGCCAGTATGAGGGAATCCGTACAAGACTTCAACCCAGGATCAAGGAATCGGCCATGTCGGGCAAATAAGTAATCCACAAGGTCCCACAAGATACAACTGTTGCAAGAAAGTATGTAGTATTTCCCTTTTTAAAACCAAGACGTACGGAGGTCGGACTGAGTGGAATGTTTGGCTCTGAAATACACATTTAATAATTCATATTTTCATAATTGCTAATGCTGTGATTACCTTCTCTACTTCCTCCTCCTTTTTCTTCTTCTTCTCGTTGCTGCCGTCATTATTGTTGTTGTTGTTATTATATTATTATTATTATTGTTATATTATTATCATCTTCTTCTTCTTCTTCTTCTTCTTCTCGTCATCATTCTATCATAATTCTTCTTCTTCTTCGTCTCATTAATCTTATTACTATTATTATTATCTTGCCTCTTTTTCTATTGGCTTTGACAACATGTCCTATTACTATAATGACAATACAATCAATGAAATGCAATAACGTTCGTCCTTTTCAGCGTGTTTGCAACAGATGTAGGTTCCTTTGTCGCTGAATACACGTTACAGCAGTATAATGAAAGTGCATTCAGTTGCATACACCATTCATCCGTTCGAGTACGTTTGCGACAGATTTAGCTTATTTTCTATTGAAAACACGCTACATCGATATAATGGCGGTGTATTTAATGACATACTACAAACTCTACCTTTTTCGACATGTTGTGAGATGTAGCTCTTTTCTCATTGAAAAACATGTTCTGACTATGAAATGACAGTACATTTAGATACATATCACGACATTCGTCAATTTCAACGTTTTCGCGACAAATGAAGCTTTAAAATTTTTTTAAAATATGAACATGTTACATCAGTATTATGATAGAATGTTTAGCTACAGGTGGCATTCATCTATTTGAACAACATTACAATTGATATAGATTCTTTTCTAATTGAAAACACTTTGAATCAATGTAATGAGCAGTCTTTCTTTTTTTTTTTTTTTGTTTACATACATCATTCAACCGGTCAGTATCTTTAAAACACACATGAAGGTGCGTTACTCACTATAAACATGTTACATCAATACATAACAATGGCAATACATTCACTTGCGGGCGGCATTCAACAAATTGAGTATCCTTACCACACATGAAAATTCAGTTTGCATTGAAACTATGTTGAATCAATACACGGACTTACATTCGGGTACGCTCAGCAACATCCATTTTAACCACGCTACAACAGGGTCATTGAACCAACATTGGTTACTGCTACTAAAAGACTATGGTCATGATGATAACAATACTGATGATGATGACAGAGAGAGACAGACAGACTCTAGACAGACAGACAGACAGAGAAGAGAAGAAGAGAAGAAGAAGAAGAAGAAGAAGAGAAGAGAAAGAGCAGAGAGGAAGAAGGAAGAAAATCAGTAACTGTTAGGTGTTCTTATCCATATTTTTCCATGGCATAGGCACGTGAAATTTTTTTCCCGGTAAGATTTCAACCTCTTGAATTTTGGGAGGATGTGTGTATCACAGTAAAACATGTCACCAGACAAAATTACGTTTCATTGCCACCCAACGTCCATGAGTCTGTCTGTCGGTCGGAAGCGATAGGGTGTAGACAGGGTGCGGGCCTGCAGTGACGGTACTTTGAAACTAGGTGCCTGTTTGTTTTTTCTGCTTGGAAAAGACGAGAAGAGGACATACTTGTAGTCCTGTGATCTGAGGCGAACCGAGAGAGGTGGTGATGATAATGATGATGGTGATGATGATGAGTGTTTTTTGTGTTTGTGTGCGTGCGTGCGTGCGTGCGTGCGTGTGTGTGTATATGTATGTATGTGTGTGTGTGTGTGTGTGTGTGTGTGTGTGTGTGTGTGTGTGTGTGTTTGTGTGTGTGTGTGTGTGAGACACTCTGTGTGTGTGTGCGTGTGTGTGTGTGTGTGTGTGTGTGTGTGTGTGTGTGTGTGTGTGAGCGCGCGCGCGTAAGTGTATACGTGCGTGCGTGCGTGCTTGTGTGTATGCGTATGTATATGTGTGTGTGTGCGCGCACGCACGCGTGCTTACGGGCGCACTTGTGCGTGTGATACCAGGTAGCGGAGAACTTCTGGACAGTGCTGAAATCCCAGATGTTCCGCGTGCTGCACGAGGACGTGGCTTTCCCCACGCTGAACCTGCTGGACGCCGTGCAGGGCTGGGAGAAAGGTCGGTGACTCTTTGCTTGTTGTCTCTGTCGCATCCAGCACGCTGACTAGGTCTTCATCCCCCACCTCGTATGCACGGTGGCTGGTTAGTTTGTGTTCTATTAGCAAGATAATGTAAAAAAAAAAAAAAAAAAAAAAACAAACAAAAAAACAGTTGACAGGGCATAACGTAATACATTCCAGCGGCAACCAAACCCGAGAGGTACGGGCCTCTGCAGTGTTGGTTAGGAAATGTGGGCAACATTCCCATCTATCAAGTGGACGAAGTTCAGTTGTATTGTACAAGTCTTCCCAGCTAATGCCCAGAGCAAATTCAAGCATGCGTAGGAGGGGCCGGTCGGGATGGAGGGCTTCAAATGAATGGCAGTAATGAGAGTTCGCGACGGTAATCACTTCGTCACTCCGGCCTGCTAACCCGTTTAAATTTTTAGTCGAGGGTCCGTGTCAGCGGTTTAGATTCAAAAGGGTAGACTGCCGATCAGCCCAACCATTGGGGATTATGAAAAATGTCGCGAGGCCGGAATAGCTGAGTTCGTAGAGTGCCGGCGATGCCTAAGTTAGCGGGTTCGAATCTTCGCCGGGCCGTTTTGCTACAGGGGGATTTTTCTCATGGAGTTAACATTAGTTCTGATACTATTTGCTAAAAAGTCCTTCGTGGGTAAACACACGCTTAACGTCTTGCACACCCCATCACCATTTTCGGACGGGAAGGCCACTTTCGCCCTTATGTATGCAGCATGCATCTGTTGTGAGAAATGAAAAATACAATAGTAAAAATCTGAGTGGCTGATATTCAACTACATGACACGAAAGATTACAGGATGTAGCGCTAGCAAGCAGGTGGTATGATCAGCATTACCCATGCAGACAGCTTGTTGTGCAAACAACAGCATGGATTGTAAGCTCAGAGCTTAGGTCTCTAATCGAGGATAGGCGCTATAAAAGGAATACTCATTGATGATGATGATTATGATGATGATGATGATGACGACGATGATAAGAATAACAATGATAATGATAATAATAGTAGTGTATGTGTGTGCGTCCGTGCGTGCATGTGTGAGTGTGTATGTGTGTGATTGAGAGAGAGAGAGAGAGAGAGAGAGAGAGAGAGAGAGAGAGAGAGAGAGAGAGAGAGAATATTTTTAACAAATCAGATCACAATTACGGTGGTACTGATCCACCATAAAAACAATAACGATTAACAAGACTAAACGAAAATGATAACAATGACAATAATGATACAGTTTAGAAGATAACGATGACGATGACAGTGGTGATGTTGCAGGTAAATATCAAGGATAAGTCGGAGATGACCACAATCGTGTTATTGTTGTTGATGCTGTTGTCAGTGACAAAGATGCGAATAAGAAGCAGGTGATGATGATGAAGATGATGATGACGACGTCGACGACGACGACGACGACGACTACGAAGAAGAAGAAGAAGAAGAAGAAGAAGAACTACTACAACAAGAAATGATGATGATGATGATGATGATGATGATGATGATGATGATGATGATGATGATGATGATGACGACGATGATATAATGATGGTGATGATAATCGTGATGGTAATGATGATGGTGATGGTGATGATGATAGAGATGGTGATGATGACGACGACGACGATGATGATAATGATGATGATGATGATGATGATGATGATGATGATGATGGTGCTGATGATATTTCGCAGGTGACGAGGTGCTGCTAACCTCCACTGATTTTGAGTGGCGGCAGGCAGAGATTCGCAGTTTGGTCGAGTGTAAGAGCTGCACCAAGAAGCAGATCAGAGTCAATGGTAAGTACACCCATCTTCATTCAGAATTCCTCTGGAATTCACTGGACTGCCCAAACAGTATTTCGGGTTTTTTTGCTTGTATTGACTGTAATGAATGTGGTCGAGGTCTTCTCTGAGGTCTCATCGACTTTTTATATATTATTTTCCCTCTCTAATAAAATGCATCGACGATACAATCGTATTTGGGTCACTGCTCAAATTTATTCATTTTATCAACAGTACTTCAAGACTTGTGAAATGCGCGGACTGTTCTGAAAGTCTTTTTAGGAGTCTGAAGAAATATATAGACTGTTTCAGCAATAGTTCATGATAAAATAATCGCATGTTCCAACAATAGTTTACTGTTGTGGAATGTATTTACTATTCCGTGAATAGTCCGGACTCCTGTAGAATATGTTGACCGGTCCACAGTTGTACAGGAGTCGTTTAGAGTATGCCAGCTGTTCAAATGGCAGTTCAAACTCTTGTGGAATGTATTCAGTGCGCTATTAATAGTCCAGAACTCTTGTGAAATATATGGGGGACTGTTCCAACAACGCTTCAGGACTTTTGGTGTGTACAGACTGTTCTGATAGTAGTTCAGGTCTATTGTACAGTGCAACGACTGCACCAGTCGTTACTGATTCTTGTGGACTGTGTTAACTTTTGAGTAATAGTTCAGGACATGTGTCAATGAGAATGTTTGGAACATAGAAAATTGTCTGTGGCTTTGTGTACGGTGTCATAATGTGCATCCCAAAGGAGGTCAACCAAAGCAGTTCATTAAGAATCGGAGGTCAACTTTCTTTTTGGATGTTTCATACAAAATGATATCAGCTTGCAGTACCTAAAGAGTTCAGCATGTGCATCCAAGTATCGTTCACTATCGCCACAAGAGCTTCATCGAAGAAAGACACACTGGAGAAAACTTATGATTATGTATAATGTGTCGTTATTCACAAAGAAAAAACAACGCATTCTAGGTTAAATACTAGCGGGAGATTTCAAAAAAAAAAAATTTGACATCGTTTCATGAGAATTCATAAAAAAAGTCACAAAAAGGTTTTCTTCCAACTTCTACAGTAGCTTATTAGCTGGTTCCAAATTATGTACAGAGATGTTTCATCTTGTGTATCTTTTAACGGTCAGTGTTTGAACCCCGTTAAATCTCGGAAGAGGCTGCGGTTAGAGGGTGACACGTATCCCCTCATCAGTACTTGATATGCACAGTAGTTAATTTGTTTGATGTCCAGGACAAATAAACACATTAAAGTAAAGTTTATAGATCAGGAAATTTTGTTGTCACTTTTTGTATAAGATACTGCCATGTGTTTGGACGGCTCAGTGAAGTAGCCAGACTTTTTCGCTTAGAATATACGGGTTAAGAATTAAGAATGACAAAACACAAGTACTGTGGATAGGCAGTAAAAAGAATTGTTAGGTGAGATTCATGAAGATAGAAATTTTCAGTGTGAGCAAGGTATATTTAAGGTACTTGGAGTCCACTTTTCCAAACAAACAGGTGAATTATATAACAAAACTGTGCGGGTAAACTGGTTGGCTAAAGAGTGTAACCGGATAATAGAGAAAAATGAAGATCGCCCCCGCTATGGAAATAGTAATATCAAAGTGTTTATATTTCCCAAATTGAATTTCCTCGTCCTAAATTTGCCGAACCCGCCTTTTTGCAGACCGAATATTGATTTATTTCTCTCGGGTGGCAGGATTTATGAGAGATCTGTGGTGTGTCAACCTTGTGAAGATGGTGGACTTAAAATGTGTGATGTGTGCTCCTTGTCAGCCATTAAGATCAGCTGGTTGGAAAGGCTAGAGCCGAACTCTAGTTTTTTTTTTTTTCCAAATGGTATTAAATCTACACCCTGTCTTAGAATAAAGACAAGTTTGGATTTAGATACGCCTCTTCTTTTTATTCTTTCCGCAGTGTGTCCACAATCATCAAGTTGATTATTCTGACACTTGCGCGTGTATGACCGTTTTTTATCCCGCCATTAAGGTAGCCATCCTCCAACTTCGGGGAAGGTGCATGCTATGTGTAACTCGTCATCCATACCAACGGCCAAACTGGCCTTCTCTTCCTAAAGTTAATGATGGATTTTTTACGCGTGTGCAAGATGTTGTGCGTGCGTTTACACACGGAACCTCGATTTATAGTCTCATTCGGACTGTATAGGGAATGGAGTCAGTACCAATGTTGTCCCCGAGGGAAAAATCCCCTGTACCGAAACAGCCTGGAGGGGGTGCGAACCCGCAACCCCCAAGATTACGAGCCCGATGCTCTACCCACTGAGATATATATATATATATATATATATATATATATATATATATATATATATAATGTCGAACAATGAAGTAGTGGGGGAAACAAGTGCAGGCTAACAAATCATCCGTCATTACAGTAATGACCTGGCAAAGATTTAAACTTTTAAAACAAAGCTCGATGGCTTCTTTTCGAAATCAAGACCAGAAATCAGGACCAGACGCCCCAGCCTGAACAGAGATCAAGGCTTTGAACTTCCCCCTATCTATAACCAGATCCTGACCACCGTTCACCCCCACACACCAGTCGCCCTACCCAGCCTCGCTGCCACAACAGCAACAGTGAGCTGATGAAGACAGGACGACCCTGTCGAAAATATTCTCCAGTAAGCTTTTGATTCTGAGTCCTTAAACCATACCTATTTTTTGTGCAGAGCCCATGAGGTACACGCACTTCGGCAGATACACCTACAACGTGGACGAGAGAGGGGAGGGTCGCCATGATTAGTCGGAACATTGTCATTGAAGGTGTCGTGCAGGACGAATGCCCGACACGCACCAAAAAGGACAGGGAAATGTGCGACATGTTCCACAGGGACACCTTTGGAGGCCATCTCATGGCAAGTGTCTGTTTCTGTGACAGCTGGCAGCAGTCTGGCATCCTTGGCTGGGGGGTAGGAGGGGGGGGGGGGGGGGGGGAATTATACGTGAAATTCAGATCGAGGTGCTGGCCCTGGACAAATGTATGCTGTGGTTATGGACCTGTATTTACACTGTGGTAAAGGGTTTCCAGGGTTCTGCATGATGACTGATGCGTGAGGGTGACAGATTACAGACGGGTTTTAAAAACGTAATGACCGCAGGCGGAAGTCAGACCACGAAAATGAATGTTGAAGAACTCGGTCACTAAATGAATGCGACAAACACTGAAGTCACGAGCTTCGATTTGTTGGACTTCTACAGGCGGGACGACAACAAACAAACAAACAAATAACGGAAATAAGCATACAGGGTGCGCTTGCGCTTGCGCTTGCGCGTGTATGTATGTGTGTGTGTGTGTGTGTGTGTGTGTGTGTGTGTGTGTGTGTGTGTGTGTGGGGGGGGGGGGGGGGGGGGGGGGGGGCGGTTCAGTTGAACAAGTCCTTGATCAGCATGACAATGACTTAACAAGGATGGACTTGGAAAGGAGCAGGAGGAGTGTGGGCCAGGGGAGAGAGGGTGAAAAGGACGACGTTGAAATGTAAATATTGCATCCTGCACGGAAAGTAATGGGAAACGCTGAGTTCTGAATGGGGTTTTGTGTGTGAATTGCTTGTTTATTAGCTCCGCAGGTGTCTCAATGGCTCGTTTACTCACTCTGTGTGTATATCAATAGCTTGATTATTTGCTGTACAGGTATGTCAATGGCTTGTTGACTCATTCTGCGTGTATATCAATAGCTTGATTATTTGCTGTACAGGTGTGTCAGTGGCTTGTTTACTCACTGTGCGTGTATATCAACAGCTTGATTATTTGCTGTACAGGTGTGTCGATGGCTTGTTTACTCACTCTGCGTGTATATCAATAGCTTGATTATTTGCTTTATAGGTGTGTCGATGGCTTGTTTATTATTCCCTCTACAAGTGTGTCAATGGTCATATTCATTCACGCTGTCTGTACGTAAATGGTTTGCTTATTTACTCTATAGGCGTGCCAATGGTTTGTGTGTCCACTTTGCATGTATGTCAATAGCTTGTTGATTTGCTCTTCAAGTGTGTCAATGGCTTGTTCATTCGCTCTGTATGTATGTTGATGGCTTGTTGATTTTTTTTACAGGCGTGTCAATGGCTTGATTACTCGCTCTGCATGTGCGTTAATGGCTTGTTTACTCGCTCCGCAGGTATGTCAGTTGCTTTATTATTGGCTCTGCAAGTGTGTCAATGGCTTGATTACTTGCTTTTCAGGCGTGTTAGGGGCTTGTTTTTTCACTCTGCGGTGTCAATGTCTTGTTTCTTTGCTCTCCATGTGGGTTCACATGCTGTGCAGGTGTATCAATGGCTTGTTAACGTGCTGTGCAGAATTGTCAATGACTTGTTCACATGCTGTGCAGGTGTGTCGATAGATTGTTCACATGCTGAGGAGGTGTGTCAATGGATTGTTCACAGAAACGAATAAACAAGTCGTTGACACATTCGCTCTGCAAATGTGTCAACGACTTGTTTGTTCGTTCTACACGTGTATAAATAGCTTGTTTAATCGCGCTGCAAATGTCAATGGTTTGTATATTTGCTCTTCAGATGTGTCAATGACTTGTATATTCGCTCTGCAGGTGTGTTAAAGGCTAGTTTATACGCTGTCCAGGTGTGTCAATGGCTGTTTACTTGCTGTGCAGGTGTGTCAATGGCTTGTGTATTTGCTCTGCAGATGTGTTAAAGGCTAGTTTATTCGTTGTGCAGGTGTGTCAATGGATTGTTCACATGCTGTGCAGGTGTGTCAATGGCTTGTTCACATGCTGTGCAGTTATGTCAATGACTTGTTTACATATTGTGCAGGTGTGTCAAAGGATTGTTCATATGCGCTGCGGGTGTGTCAATGGATTGTTCACATGCAGTGCAGGTGTATCAATGGATTGTTCACATACTGTGCAGGTGTGTCAATGGCTTGTTCACATGCTGTGCAGGTGTGTCAATGGCTTGTTCACATGTTGTGCAGGTGTGTCAATGGATTGTTCACATGCGGTGCAAGTGTGTCAATGGATCGTTCACATGCTGTGCAGGTGTGTCAATGGATTGTTCACATACTGTGCAGGTGTGTCAATGGATTGTTCACATACTGTGCAGGTGTGTCAATGGCTTGTTCACATGCTGTGCAGGTGTGTCAATGGCTTGTTCACATGCGGTGCAGGTGTGTCAATGGATTGTTCACATGCTGTGCAGGTGTGGCAATGGCTTGTTCACATGTTGTGCAGGTGTGTCAATGGATTGTTCACATGCTGTGCAGGTGTGTCAATGGCTTGTTCACATACTGTGCAGGTGTGGCAGTGGCTTGTTCATATGCTGTGCAGGTGTGTGTCAATGGTTTGTTGACATGCTGTGCAGGTGTGTCAGTGG
>JADBJO010015718.1:10000-12500 GCA_016801955.1 Conus betulinus | reverse complement strand
GTGTTGTGTGTGTGTGTGTGTGTGTGTGTGGTGTGTGTGTTATGTGTGAGTGTGAGGATGGTGTAGACTTGTGCTAGTATGTGTGAGTGTGAGGATAGTGTAGACTTGTGCTAGTTTGTGTGAGTGTGTAGAGATAGTGTAGTGTGACTGGTGCTAGTTTGTGTGCGAGTGTGAAAATGGTGTAGAATTGTGCTAGTATGTGTGAGTGTGAGGATGGTGCAGAGTTGTGCCAGTATGTGTGAGTGTGAGGATGGTGCAGAGTTGTGCCAGTATGTGGAGTGTGAGGATGGTGTAGAGTTGTGCCAGTATGTGTGAGTGTGATGATGGTGTAGAGTTTGTTCCAGTATGTGTGAGTGTGAGATGATGGTGTAGAGTGTGTAGTATACATGTGTGAGTGTGAGGATGGTGTAGAGTGTAGAGTTGTGCTGTGTGTGAGTGTGTGGATGGTGTGTGCCAGTATGTGTGAGTGTGAGGATGGTGCAGAGTTGTGCTAGTATGTGTGAGTGTGAGGATGGTGTAGAGTTGTGCCAGTATGTGAGTGTGAGTGTGAGGATGGTGTAGAGTTGTTGTTCCAGTATGTGTGAGTGTGAGGATGGCGTAGAGTTGTGGTAGTATGTGTGAGTGTGAGGATGGTGTAGAGTTGTTCCAGTATGTGTGAGTGTGAGGATGGTGTAGAGTTGTTCCAGTATGTGTGAGTGTGAGGATGGTGTAGAGTTGTTCCAGTATGTGTGAGTGTGAGGATGGTGTAGATTTGTGCTAGTATGTGTTGAGTGTGAGTGTGAGATGGTGTAGAGAGTTGTGCTAGTATGTGTGAGTGTGAGGATGAGGATGTAGAGTTGTATGTGTGAGTATGTGTGTAGAGTGTGAGTATGGTGTAGAGTTAGAGTTGTTCCAGTATGTGTGAGTGTGAGGATGGTGTAGATGGTGTTAGTTGTTCCAGTATGTGTGAGCGTGAGGATGGTGTAGATTTGTGCTAGTATGTGTGAGTGTGAGGATGGCGTTGAGATGTTCCAGTATGTGTGAGTGTGAGGATGGCGTAGAGATGTTCCAGTATGTGTGAGTGTGAGGATGGCGTAGAGATGTTCCAGTATGTGTGAGTGTGAGGATGGTGTAGATTTGTGCTAGTATGTGTGAGTGTGAGGATGGCGTAGAGATGTTCCAGTATGTGTGAGTGTGAGGATGGTGTAGATGGTATGAGAGTGTTCCAGTATGCGTGAGTGTGAGGATGGTGTAGAGTTTGTTCTAGTATGCGTAAGTGTGAGGATGGTGTAGAGTTGTTCTAGTATGCGTAAGTGTGAGGATGGTGTAGAATTGTTCCAGTATGCGTAAGTGTGAGGATGGTGTAGTAGAGTTGTGCTAGTATACATGAGTGTGAGAATGGTGTAGAGTTGTGCTAGTATGTGTGAGTGTGAGGATAGTGTAGATTTGTGCTAGTATGTGTGAGTGTGAGGATGGTGTAGAGTTGTTCCAGTATGTGTGAGTATGAGGATGGTGTAGATTTGTGCTAGTATGTGTGAGTGTGAGGATGGTGTAGAGTTGTGTAGTATGTGTGAGTGTGAGAATGGTGTAGAGTTGTTCCAGTATTTGTGAGTGTGAGGATGGTGTAGATTTGTGCTAGTATGTGTGAGTGTGAGGATGGTGTGGAGTTGTTCCAGTATTTGTGAGTGTGAGGATGGCGTAGAGATGTTCCAGTATGTGTGAGTGTGAGGATGGCGTAGAGATGTTCCAGTATGTGTGAGTGTGAGGATGGCGTAGAGATGTTCCAGTATGTGTGAGTGTGAGGATGGTGTAGAGTTGTTCTAGTATGCGTAAGTGTGTGGATGGTGTAGAGTTGTTCTAGTATGCGCAAGTGTGAGGATGGTGTAGAATTGTTCCAATATGCGTAAGTGTGAGGATGGTGTAGAGTTGTGCCAGTATGTGTGAGTGTGAGGATGGTGTAGAGTTGTGCCAGTATGTGTGAGTGTGAGGATGGTGTAGAGGTTATGCCAGTATGTGTGAGTGTGAGGATGGTGTAGAATTGTTCCAGTATGCGTAAGTGTGAGGATGGTGTAGAGTTATGCCAGTATGTGTGAGTGTGAGGATGGTGTAGAGTTGTGCCAGTATGTGTGAGTGTGAGGATGGTGTAAAGTTGCAGTAGTATGTATGAGTGTATGGATGTTGTAGAGTTGCGCTAGTATGTATGAGAGTGTGGATGTTGTAGAATTCTGTTAGTATGCGTGAGTGTGAGGATGGTATAGATGTTATGCTAGTATGCGTGAGTGTATGGATGTTGTAGAATTCTGCTAATAGGTAGAGGTGTGGGAATGTTGTAGGTATCTGTCATATGTGAGAGTCCGCGGATTTAGTGGATTTGTCCTCCTGTGTAGGAGTTTGTAGATGCTGTGGGATTGTCCCATATAGAAGGGTTTCTGGATAATGCAAGGGTCTGCCAGTGTGTGTGTGTGTGTGTGTGTGTGTGTGAGTGTGTGTGTGTGTGTGTGTGTGTGTGTGTGTGTGTGTG
>JADBJO010015717.1:28324-30824 GCA_016801955.1 Conus betulinus | reverse complement strand
GCAGTACCCGTGAATGCACCAACATCATTATCTTTGACATGAATTGTCACGGACAGAAATTTGGAGTGGAAATTCAAAAGTCACCATGTGCAAAGGATTCAAAGTAAAACAGCATTTTGAGACTACTTTAAAAAGCATGAATAATGAAGATGATAAAGAAGATGACACTGCACTCTGAAGTTTGTTTGGGTTTGATAAACTTATCATCATATATCTGGACGTCAACCCATCCCCAGACAATCACATGTCTGAAGTGCTGCTCAGGAAGCATGACCATTTCTTCCGGAAAAGTCCATTACGCCGATCAAACCTCATCATGCTGTTTCAGCCTTCCCTCCTGAGCCGATAGTACCCTCCACAACTGCAGGCAGGTGCCACCCAGGACTGAAAATTCCCATGTATATTTGTCACTGACATAATCAAAATAAGAAAAACCGAGGGTGGGTTTTTGTGTATGTGTGTATGTGTGAAACATGGACACTCACAAAAGAGCTACAAAGAGGAATTCAGGCAACTGAAATGAGAGGCTACAGAGAGATCTTGGGCATCCATTACACAGACCACGTGACAAATGAAGAAGTCCACAGAAAAATCAACAAGCAACTGGGACCCCATGAAGACCTACTGACAGTCGTCAAAAAGCGGAAAATGAAGAGGTACGGACACGTGTCCCGTTCAGCAGGCCCTGCAAAGACAATCCTGCAAGGAACAGTCAGAGGAAGCCGCAATAGAGGAAGACAAAGGAAGAGAGGTGGGAGAACAATATCCGAGAGTGGACTGGAATGAGGCTAGCAGAATCTCAGCGAGCGGTGGAGGACAGGGACAGATGGAGGAGAGTGGTGGCCAGATCATCAGGGGTGTCCCAACGACAACAGACGTCAAGGGATAGGGGAAGGGGAAGGTATGCGCGCACGCGTGCGCGCGCGCGCGCGCGCGCGCGTCTATGTGTGTGGTGTGTGTGTGTGTGTGTGTGTGTGTGTGTGTGGTGTGTGTGTGTGTGTGTGTGTGTGTGTGTGTGTGTGCGAGCACAGGTGAAAAGACCATGATTCAAACAAGTACAAAATAGAAGACAGGTCAAATGCAGCTAGATGGAAACAACTGGAAACAAGAGACAACACAGATGTACCCAGCCTGTATGTAGTTTCTTGTCTGTCAACGTTAACTACCACGATCTGCTGTTTTGAATATAACCCTTCTGTCAATACATACTACAAGCAAAAAAGTGAGCTTGCCAATCCTTAAATTCTAAATACGTAGAAACCGTTCTGAACTTGTCTCCTTACAGAAAATACCTTAGATTTATCATAAAGAACGATGAAGCGTGGAGCATTAAACAGTAAGTGTTGCAATCCCACAAACCTTTTTTCCCCGTTTAATGAAAGCATGCAGAGTGAAACAAAGGTTTGAACTTCAGCGCAAAGCGTGTTGACCTATTTGAACGGAAGAACAGTCCATATGGACATTTTGTGCAGGTATTTATTTCTAACTGTGCTTGATTTGGGTAAAGGTTACAAATTCCATTATCAACTGTTATATAGCTTCCATTCTATGTGTATTGTTTCTATGGAAACCATACAACGGCTGATGAATCGTGAAAGCTAGAATGTCGCCACAAGAATGGTAAGCGCCGCAAAGCAGAAGAAGCGGTTCCTCCCCCACCCACCCCACCCACCCCCTACCCCCCCCCCATCACCTCCCTCGCACCCAAGACACAAAACTAGCAGACTGCAGAATTGAAAAAAAAAAAGAAAGGGGGGTAGGAGGATAGAATCAGGTGGAAAAAGGTGGGGAGAGGAGGACATTACAAGGAGAGGAGAAAACGAGAGGTAATAGTGGTGGTGGTTAGATCTGCATAGAGCTCAAAAGGGAAAGTGGAGATGTGACCACAAGAGAAGTCAGACCCACAAAGAAGAAGAGACGAGTGGAGATGTGACCACAAGAGAAATCAGATCCACAAAGAAGAGATTAGTGGAGATGTCACCATAGGAGAAGTCAGATCCACAAAGAAGAAGAGATGAGTGGAGATGTCACCACAAGAGAAGTCAGATCCACAAAGAAGAAGAGATGAGTGAAGATGTCACCACAAGAGAAGTCAGATCCACAAAGAAGAAGAGACAAGTGAAGATGTCACCACAAGAGAAGTCAGATCCACAAAGAAGAGACGAGTGGAGATATCACCACAAGAGAAGTCAGATCCACAAAGAAGAGACGAGTGGATATATCACCACAAGAGAGAGTCAGATCCACAAAGAAGAAGAGACGAGTGGAGATGTCACCACGAGAGAAGTCAGATCCACAAAGCAGAAGAGACGAGTGGAGATGTCACCACAAGAGAAATCAGATCCACAAAGAAGAGATGAGTGGAGATGTCACCACAAGAGAAGTCAGATCCACAAAGAAGAAGAGAGAGTGGAGAATGTCAGAGTGGAGAGATGTCACACCACAAAGAAAATCAGATCCACAAAGAAGAGAGATGAGTGGAGATGTCACCACAAGAGAA
>JADBJO010015717.1:12500-26132 GCA_016801955.1 Conus betulinus | reverse complement strand
CCAGGAGGATCCTTTTTCATTTGAGACATGGCCAGTGTATCGCCCTTCCCTAAACGCAAGTCCTTACATTCCCCACTTACACTCCACTTCACCCAACATCCACTCTTGCCCTTCTGCTTGAATATTTTCCACGTATAACGTGCCCAGGCATCCATCAGCTCTGAGAAATATAAGTATACAAGACATCAGTAAGAGGAATTTTACCCACGACTCTAGCATAAGGCCCATGATACGGGCCACAGCTAACAAAATACATGAAAAAAATGACTTTTTAAAACAAGCCTTATTTCCATTTCAGAAGAGCACGTGATAGAATGGTTAGAGCCTTTGATGATGGACATGAAAGTTGTGAGATCAAAGCAACTTGTGAGGCAGAAATTTATGGTTTAAAAGCTGATTCAGTTCAAGGAAGGTTAAGGTGGTGGAAGGAGGTGAATGGGATATACCCCCGTAATGCTGTGCTGTAGACAAACTAAACCTCTAACAGTCCACTGTTCCCAAGGTCCATTAAGCCATGGGATTTCAATGTGTGTTAACCTGACAGCCGCTGGTGTGTGAAGGAGTGAAACCCTGCCATTAATACATGGTAATGTCACACACGCATGTACAAAATATGCAAGTCGGTTTGTATACTTATTCCCTAATGAGAACTTTCAACAGAAACAGAGCTGCATGAACAGAAACAATGGCTATGGTGCTGACTATGCAATAACAAGAACGGTTTCACAGAGGGCCTGTATTTATGACCACGATACAATTCCCAACAGCCTTCCACTGTGCCTGTGTTAGAGTGTTGGGTTAGAGAGGGAAATCAAGTCTATGCTGTTTTTATTCTGTTATTACTACGTCCACCTAGACATTTACACTGTCTATCTTTTGAGAAAAATCACACACACACACACACACACACACACACACACACACACACACACACACACACACACACACACACACACACATGTGAAGTATGAGGTATTCTAAAATCTGGTAATGTTGCAACCATAGTGACGATACGAACATTTTTTTCCTTTATTCATGTTTAAATGAACGTACCCATTGCCAAGACTTGAGTGGATTTCAACGTGGTGACAGCCCTGATATGGCCCTTTGTGATCGGCTGGGCTATAAGCAACATTACCTACCTACCTACCCACTGCCAAAAAATGAAAATGAAAATTTGAACACCTAACAAAAATCCTGATCTATCTGAACAAAAGGTCAGTCCATGAGAATACTGTTTGCGGTGTTTCATTGTGCTCGTTCTTGGTGAAGGGTACAAACTCCAGTACCAACTTTAACACAGCTTCAAGTCCATTCTGTGTATACCATTTCCATGGAAAGCTTTTAAAAAGAAAAAGTGGAGATGTCACCACAAGAGTCAGATCTGCAAAGGAGAAGATGCGATACCCCCTGCCCCATCCCACCCCCTCCCCCTCACCATCACACCCCCTCCCCCTCACCATCACACCGCCTTACGAAACTGGTAGCCAAACTGACTGGGAATGGGGGAAAGAAGAGGAAGGGGCGAGTGAGATGCCAGCAGAGGAGGAGACAGGGGAAATGAGGGGGGGGGGGGGGGGGGGGACAAAGAGAAGGTCGAGGGTAGCGGTCGGTGGTGGTGATACCTGCACAGAGAGGAGAGAGCACCCCTCTCAAACAAGTTGCTAGACAGTCCCCAGCCAGGAGAATGTGTCTCTATCCCTCTTCACGTCTTTTACAGTTATGGGGTCCGTGCTTTTAGTGCTGTGGGCAGTGGGGAAGTGGACAGTGAGCATTCTGTGACAATTTTGCACAAAAAAAAGGTGGAACAGAGACGGAGGTGGGTGGTGGGTGTCGGGGGGGGGGGGGAGGGGAGTGGTGGAGTGGTTGAAGGTAGTGTTAAGTTAGGAGTGAGGAGGATCGCTGAGTGAAAGCAGTTTGAAGAGTAGGAGAGGGGAAAAAGAAACTGAGGTCTGTATGTTCTTTACGAACAGACACTCCATCAAAACTGGAGTACTGCAAAACAACGTGTCTGTTGGCATGGATGGATAGCTCTGCCTTTAATTTGTTGGATACACCTTTTTGAAGTTATTTCTTTTATAACCATCAGACTCTGGAACCAAGCGGACTTACCAAAATTATGCAGGGATATTCATGATTTCAGTCGCCTTTTTTTGCAGGTCTCATAGTGGTAAAGATAATGTCAATAAGACCTTTGGAAGTGCATAAAAACTAACCTGGAATTTATTATGGATGACAACATACCAACTAAAATAACTTCCAGCAAGAACCATCAGCCATGGATTAATACAAAAACCAAACGTTTGTTGAGAAGGAAACATCGGTTCTTTAAGAGATTGAAACTACACCCCAATTCAGAAAGATTACTGATTAGGTATCAACATATTAAGAGAAGATGTCAGAAGGAATGTCGGCTTGCCCACTCCAATTATGTTAATTCGATTATTTCAGAAGGTGATCATCAAAACAAGAAATTATGGTCTTACATAAGGAGTAAGAGACAGGACAATATTGGGATTCCAGACCTGATAAATAATCGGAATAACCTAATATAGGACCATGAAGGAATAGCAAATTTTGCTAAACAATCAGTTCTGTTCGGTTTTCTCAAATCCCAAGCCTCTAATTAATGTTAGACCAAAGGATGATGATAAGCTCCCCAAAATGCAAAATATCAAAGTAAGCAAAGCAGGAGTATTTAAGTTACTGACCAACATAAGTGAAAACAAAGCTACTGGTCCTGATGGCATTCCTGGCAAGCTCTTAAAATTATGTGCCAATGAATTGACTGAGGTATACCAACTACTTTTCCAAGCTTCTCTGGACCAGGGAGTAATGATTGAGTGATTACAAAAAAACTCTTGGAGGACATTGACAATAGACGATTATTAGAAAAGAAGAACTCTTCCTCCTCACATCCATCCCTTCCTTCACCCTTCCGCCCCCCCCCCCCCCCCCCCCCAACCACCACCACCACTCCCCTTCCAGCGAGTGTTTCCGCCCTGAACTCTCTCCACTCTAAGCGGGCTTGGCTGCACTCAGGTCATGACCCCTAGATGTCCTGCTGCTGTCAGCCTCTTTCTTTTCCATCACGCTGCCAGAAATGGAGCCAGCCAAGTCTGACGGATTGGCGTCTCAATTCGTTGTTGTTTCAGGTGGGTCTCTTCCCCACACTGCTATGGGATACTGGTTTTAAGGTGGGAAAGTTCAAACCTTATGAAGCTCACTTCTGTTCCTGCTTGATCACACCTAGCTGGAACTGTTTTCAGCTGCATCTGCCATTGTCTTCATGGTTTATCATTATTATTATTATTATCACTATATTATTATTGTTATCATTATTATTAATGTTGACATGATATAGTGCCCTCTCCTCGGCAAGAGACCAAGCTCAAAGCGCTTTACAATCCACACTCATTTACACCACGGGCTGCCTGCCTGGGTAGTGCCGACTGAAGAGCTACCAGCTGGCGCTTCTTTCAATCGTCTCCCGTGTCATCCATATGTCATCCATCGTTCAATACCGTTCACTCAATTTCCTTACTTCCTTCGTTCTTTCCATTTCTCACGCAATGGTGCATGCTATGTGTAATGTGTCATCCCTACCAACGGCCAAACTGGCCTTCTCTTCCGAAAGTTGGTGATGGGATTTTTCGTGTGTGCAAGATGTTACGCGTGCGTTCACACACGGAACCTCGGTTTATAGTCTCATTCGAAGGACAGTACAGTCAGAACCAATGTTAACGTTTTGTACCGAAACGGCCTGGCGGAGATTCGAACCCACAACCCAAGGATCATCAAGATTACGAGACTGGCGCTCTACCCACTGAGCTGTTCTGGCCCCCGGGTTTGGTCCTCTTCTTTCCTGAAATCATTAGCTTTTCACTGGATCGTAGACTGATGAACCGGAGACTCTCCTTGCTCCAGCCTCAATGGCAAGGACTTTGGCTGGATGCCAGAATCCTTCAAGCTGCTGGGTACACTAGCATGCTTCTCAGTCTTGTAGATGTGGCCTTGCTCTATTCTGCTTTCATACAGTAAAATATTTCTAATCACATCAGAGTGACATACTTACTGACCCCTCATACTCTGTGTTAATAATCTTTCATGACAAATGTTTGAAATGGAACAGTTGAGTTTAACGAACTCGCAGCAAAAGCTTTCAGAGACAAGTTGTCCTTTTGTGGTAGTCTTTGTGTCAATCGAATGTTTGAGAGCTTTCCGTCTACTTTTATGGGCGTATCAGGGCCAGTAAATCAACTGGAATTTAGACCTTTGTTTTCTAGTCAGTTCAAACTTTCAAAAAGAAAGAAGCCATCGGTAAATGAAATTCTCGCTAAAGAAGAAGTGGGAATAGTGAACGGTCTGAGGTAGGACATGTCACACAAATGTAAGTAGGTCAAATCAATAACGTCAGTGAGTGAGGTAACTAGTTTTTTTCTTTTTTTTTTTACCACTATGAAGCAGCTGCCAGAAACTGGGCCACAAGAACTAAGACTTTAAACGAAAAAAACGTCCACTTTCAAAACGTGGCCTATTCTCCTTCCTTCTGGGATCCACACGCTGGTTCCATTACTGCACTGTGTTATCATCTATCAGCCTGGCATTTGCACAATGCAGCATTCCCCCAGCCGGAAAGACGTTCGGCCTGGAGGTCCACAGCTCAGCCAGAACTGAAACAGAAGTGGCGAGGAATGGCGCCGCAAGGTGAGAGTGATGGGCGGGGGGTTGGGGGAACGTGGGCGGTACCCTTTTGTTGTGTGTGGACGGCGCGATGTACATGGTGTGAAAGGATTTTCTCTGTATGTGTGTGTGCGTGTGTGTGTGTGTGTGTGTGTGTGTGTGTGTGTGTGTGTGTGTGTGTGTGTGTGTGTGTGTGTGTGTGTGCATGTACGCGTATGTGTCTGTGTGTGTATGTGAGTGTGTCTGTGTGTTTGTATCTGTGTGTCTGTGTCTGTCTGTTTGTCTGTCTGTTTGTCTGTCTCTGTGTAAGACAGACAGACAGACTGTGAAAGATGGCATATTAATCTTTTAAGAGGGGGGGGGGGTGGAGAGAGAGAGAGAGAGAGAGGAGAGAGAGAGAGAGAGAAATGGAGAGACAGACAGTCAGACAGACAGACAGACAGAGAAAGAGAGAGCGAGAAAGACAGGTTGATAGAGACAGAGACAGACAGACAGACAGACAGACAGACAGACAGACAGACAGACAGACAGACAGACAGAGAGAGAGAGAGAGAGAGAGAGAGAGAGAGAGAGAGAGAGAGAGAGAGAGAGAGAGAGATGTCATCTCATCTTCCGAAGTTCTCTAGCTGATATTACTCCCCCGATGCTCGTTCCACCCCTCTCCCAGATTCAGCCACTTTCAGGGCACATTCTGTGACGGCCCCACCCCCAGCAACCCACAGGGAGCGGTACACATGAGCACATGGGCATGACAGAGCAAGGGGAAATGAATCCACCTATCCTGTAGGCAAGAAGGATCACACAACGTGAGGCAGCTTTATTCATCTCTCCATGATGGATGCCGTGGATTTTCGTTCGGGTTGGAGATTACATGGCAGATATACTGTCTCCCGCCCCCCCCCCCCCCCCCCCACACACACACCTTCCTTTGCATACGCCCCTCCTCCTCCCTCTCCCAACCCACCCTACCCCCTGACCATCTCGCTCTTACCTTTCCCCACCCTAAAGCTTCCATTTAGAATATGCCAGGGTCTGAACCAAAACTGAGAAACGTAATCTCACTCAAGAGTTTCTCAGGGAATGTCAGCAACACTCTCAGAGAGACATACGTTGAATACATGAAAACTTACCGTTATCTTTTTTTTACAGTCTAATGTGGCACATGCGTGTGCAAGATATTTAAGTCGGCTGCGTATAACAATAAGGGAAGCTCCACTACACTCTTCTGTCTCACGTCCCAAAATGCGTTCAGACAGCATGACTAGTTAGCCTTTCTGTAAGTATGTGCCCGGATGAAAGAAAACAGTGACAGCTGTGTTGACGTATGTACTCATAACAGTTCCTGAGTGGGACAGCCTGACGTGTACCAAACACACACACACACACACACACACACACACACACACACACACACACACACACACACACACACACGCTATTAAAAATCACAGGTTGAGTAAAAGCCAATGTCTCCCTCCTATCTGTTTTCTGCCTGTGTTCGTCTCCAATGGTTATGTCACCTCCCAGCTTCCTTCTTCTTCTTCTTCTTCTTCTTCTTCTTCTTCTTTGTCTTCTTCTTCTTCTTCTTCTTCTTCTTCTTCTTCTTCTTCTTTCTTCTTCTTCTTCTTTTCTTCTTTGCCTTCTTCTTCTTCTTCTTCTTCTTCTTCTTCTTCTTCTTCTTCTTCTTCTTCTTCATTTCTTTATTGAACAGATGTGTACATAAACAAATTATTGAACTGAAGTAACAAAAAGCAAATGCTTATAATCTGCTCAGTGACGGCTGGATTTAATACTCAAACAGTTTCAGAGAAACAAAGCAGAGATCATCACAACATTATATAATGGTTCAGGATGCAGTTTTGGCTTTACTGACAATGTCTTTACATGCAAACACAGATAGACAGACAGACAGACAGACTGACTGACAGATTGACAGATATAGAGGCAGAGACAGAGAGAGAGAGATTGATTCTACCCGTCAGAGTCCCCTACCCCTCCTCTCTCGCCACTACCGCTCTTCCGGACCTCAACATCAACATTCCACCCTCCACCCCAACAACTTCACGTTGTCCCCACTCCCTTCTCCAGTGTCCTAACCCACACACAACTTTATACATCACTTCCATTCATCCACTACCCTACCCTCCCTTTCTGTTTTCTCTCTCTCTCTCTGTCTCTTTGTCTCTCTCTCTCTCTCTCTCTCTCTCTCTCTCTCTCTCTCTCTCTCTCTCTCTCTCTCTCTCTCTCTCTCTCTCTCTCTTATCTTCCAGTGAATTCTTCATTTAGAAGCGCTTTTCTCTCGCGTTTGTATTCTTTCTTCTTCGTCCTACTTGCTGCCTGTTCTTTCTCTCAAACAACAAGAACAACAACAACACCACCACCAACAAGATTAACAGCAGAAGCAGCAGCAGTAACAACAACAGCAACATCAGCAACCCATAGACTGGTGCTTTAAATGACTGAAAGGCAGTGCCATTCACCTCCTCTGACAGAAGCCCTCTTCTGCATCACTTCAACACTGATGGAGGGTCAGCAACATGCAACAGCATGCAGACCTCACTGTCTTTGTCCTCGCCGTCTTCTCTTCAACCTGCTTTCACTTTCCGCCGTCCTGAACTCTCAATCTTAAAGTGTCTCCTCCCAACTACTCACCAACCCCCCACCCACACCCCTTTCCCTACCAATAATCCCGCCCCTCTCTTCTTTTTCCCTCTCCCTTCTCTTTCCCACCTCTTTCCAATATTCTCTCACAGCGCTTACTTTCCTCTCCGCCACGGTCCAAAGCATTAAAAGCAGAGACTGCCCATAAACGCAGAATACGTGAGTGGAGATGCAGACACCTCTCCATGTGTAGGGACTGTCTGGTAAGTGGTGCAAG
The DNA here is from genome assembly GCA_016801955.1 of Conus betulinus. Classification (NCBI taxonomy): domain Eukaryota; kingdom Metazoa; phylum Mollusca; class Gastropoda; order Neogastropoda; family Conidae; genus Conus; species Conus betulinus. The sequence continues at coordinate 18,571 of JADBJO010015717.1, read as the reverse complement.
AGGGTGCCGCATCCTCCCTATGCAGACCTCAACACCACCGACCACTATACCTAGCTCCCCCACTCTAACTCCCAACTCCTATTCCCCCTCCCACCCCCTTCCCCTATCACTCCTACTCCCACCCTTCCTTGCCCTTCCTTTATGCTCCGTGATCCACTGTCCACAGGTTTCCATGTTTATGACGCAGGAGGGGTGGAGGGTATCGCCTCTTCTCCTTGGCGGGCTCTTCCTTCTCTTATGGTGATATCCTGGCCTGCCCAAATGCCGTTTCATGGTGTCCATAGAAACAGTGGACATAGAATCAGTTTCAAGCCGTATTCGAGACCGTATTGAGCTTTGTAATGTTTGTCGAAAACAAGATCGGTCAAACACGATTGAAAACGACCAATACAATATGTTAGTACAGGCTATTTGCTCATTCCAACGCTCACAACATTTGTTTAGTTTGCACAAACGTTTGGCTGCCTGTGCGTTTTTGTTTAAAGGGGAATGATCAATGTTGTGCAAGTTTGCTAATACTTTTTGACTTGATCCTCTGTGTGTGTGTGTGTGTGTGTGTGTGTGTGTGTGTGTGTGTGCGCGCGCGCGCGCGCGCGCGTGTGTGTGTGTGTGTGTGTGTGTGTGTGTGTGTGTGGATGGGTGGGCGGGTGGTTGGGTGGGTACGTGGGTGTGGGTGTGGGTGTGCGTGATCAATTGTGTAAGTTTGCTGACGTTTCAACGGTTTAAACTTTTCGAATTGATCCGCTGTGTGTGTTTGTGTGTGTGTGTGTGTGTGTGTGTGTGTGTGTGTGTGTGTGTGTGTGTGTGTGTCTGTGTGTGTCTGTGTGTGTATGCGCACGTCACACGCATGCATATGTATTGCATGTAAGGTTTTATATCTCTGATATTTCTAAGTGCAGTGTCTCGTGACTCGTATCCCTTTTTTTCTGTCTTTCTTTAAAGGAGAAGGTGGACATATAAAAAAATTTTTAGATGGAAGCTCTGACATGTTGGCAGTAAGGCTGTGTTCTTCTCCAGATACTGTGACTTTGTGAGAGAAATCCATCGCCACATACTTTTGGTTGTAATATGTGTTGAAAATATTAATTTTTCTGCACTGAAAGGACTTGGCGGTTCTTATGTACATTATCTCACTTGCAGTACATATTCAAAGAGGGATTACATTATAAACGAAATACAAAATCGTGGCACTTAACATTCACAGACAAGGAGACGACATTACGGGTTGTTACATCAACGTTGTTTCCTATTATCAAGTTCTTTCGATCCTGTTGTATTCATGTCTTGCATTTTAAACTACTTTCACTTCGTGTTCGTCTTGCCTCGTGGTGTTTCTTCTCTCTACTCACGCCATCCTGCCCTAGTGTTTAAACCCGGTATGTTTTGTTGTTATAATTATCAATTTAGTGCATTCCACAGTACGCACATATGTGCTCAATCACCCCTGCAGTCAGTAACCACCGTGCTATAGTGGTAAGCATCTGCCTAGGAGGTCATGGGTGTGACCCTATCAGAGTCATATTTGGGAGATTTCTTTCAGTCCTAGATCCTTCAGCTCCTGTTGAGCGCTTTATTGTGTCAGATCGGAAGACTGAAACCACACAGCGGAGTTTCATTTTCTTAATGCAAGTGTCTCTGAGAGTATTGTTGACATTTTCTAGCCAGAACTGAGGTATCTTATGTCACAGGCTAGGCTGATGTTTAAAACAAAGTATGGTGAAAAGCAGCTTACCTGAAGACCAAGTGCTGCTCCACAATGTCATCTTCATCACTCTCATGGTATCAGATTTTAAAGCAGTTTAATTGTAGCTTGTACCCTTCCCTCATGGTGACTTTTATTTTCTGTCTGAAATCCCTGTTCGTGGTATTCCAATCAATGGTGTCGGTAACTTAATGGGGATTGAGGCTGGCTCGACGTGATTGAACGCACTGAAGAGGGACACAGACCCACGCTAGTGCCGCTTCAAAATTATTGCTGTTATCCGGCAAGTGTAACTGGATGGTGTCTTACGTTTGTAAGATCGAATCAGGTACTGCTAAACACTTACTGAAGTGGTTTCCTTGGTTTCCGTCCTGTTCCCCCAATCACCATACTCAAACCCTGGTGAGTGCACTCTTCCACCATTTTCTTCTTCTTCTTACTGAAGTGATCAACAGTAGTGCACTTTCTCTCTGATGGAGTACCTTGGAGACCTGATATGGATGATAGCTGTCTGGCATGGTGGTTGGGAGCATGGGGCGGGGGGGGGGGGGGGCAGTGATGGTTAGTGCCATTAGGGGGCACAGGAAGATCACACAGGATAGAGAAGAAAGAAAGAACAGAGGTATGCTCAATGATCTTTATTTAAAAAAAAAAAAAAAAGCAATAGGGTCGGAACTGGAAGAAGCTGAAGCAAGGCGATAAAAAACTGAACCGCTAAAGCTGACAAATAACTGAAGAAGGCAAACTACAACACAGATGGAACGCGTTTCGACAGAAGAGAGCGAATTGCGACAAACAGGGGAAGACAACACAACTAAAAACAAAAAGTGACTAAGCTGAGAGGAATGTAATAACAGCAACTTCAGCAACAACAAACGCTGGCGTTTCAAGCCACTGAAAGGCAGGGCCACTCACTTCCTCCAACAGAGGCCGTCGCCTGCACCACTTCAGCGGTGATGGAGTATCAGAACAACATGCAGGCCTTTCTTTCATTTTGCACACTCCCTTCTCTTTAACCTGCTTTCCCGCTTCCCGCTGTCCACAACCCAGTATCAAACTACTTTCAGTCACCTAGCTTCTACTCACCAATCCCCATCCTCACCCCTTTCTATATCAATACGCCCACCCCCATGTCTTCCTCTCCCTTTCTTTTTCCCCACCACTTTCTAAAATTCGCACAGAGCGCTTACTGTCCTCTCCGCCACGGCCCAAAGCATTAAAAGCGGAGACCGTCCATAACTGTAAAAGACGTCAGTGAGATAGAGACACCTCTCCCTGTCTAGCGGCTGGTATAAGAGGGTGCTGTATCCTCTCCCAGTGCAGACCTCAAACCACTGACCACTATCCCTAGCTCCTCCAGCCTGTCTCCCAACTCTTCTTCACACCACCCCTTGCCCCTCCCTTTCCCTTTCCCGATCCGATGTCTGTGGGCTTCCAGCTTCGTGATGGGGAAGGGGCTAGGGGTATCATCTCTTCTCCTTGGGGGGCTGTCAGTTCTGTTATGAAGGGAAGGGCTAGGGGTATCATCTCTTCTCCTTGGGGGTCTGTCAGTTCTGTTATGAAGGGAAGGGGCTAGGGGTATCATCTCTTCTCCTTGGGGGTCTGTCAGTTCTGTTATGAAGGGAAGGGGCTAGGGGTATCATCTCTTCTCCTTGGGGGTCTGTCAGTTCTGTTATGAAGGGAAGGGGCTAGGGGTATCATCTCTTCTCCTTGGGGGTCTGTCAGTTCTGTTATGAAGGGAAGGGCTAGGGGTATCATCTCTTCTCCTTGTGTTATGATGGGGGAGGGGCTAGGGGTATCATCTCTTCTCCTGGGGGGCTGTCTGTTCTGTTATGAAGGGAAGGGCTAGGGGTATCATCTCTTCTCCTTGTGTTATGGTGGGAAGGGGGCTAGGGGTATCATCTCTTCTCCTTGGGGGGGCTGTCAGTTCTGTTATGAAGGGAAGGGCTAGGGGTATCATCTCCTCTCCTTTGGGGGCTGTCGTTTCTATTACGGTGACATCCTGCCTTGCACTTTTCCAAATGTCCATTGTATCGTTCCCATGGAAACTGTGTACATAGAATGGGATTCAAGCCATGTTCGAATTGATATTGAAGTATGTAACGTTGATTGAAAACTAGCGCAATCAAATGCAATCGAAAACAACCAACGATATGTGTTTGTACAGGCTGGAAGCTCATTTTCATTGGTTAGAACGACACACAAATGTTCTGCTGTTTGATATTGTGTGTTTCGTTTGAACGGACATGATCAAATTTGTATGTTTGCTAAGATGTCAACATTTTGTATTTTTGAATGGATCCAGTGAGTTTTCTATGTGCGTTTTCTATGTGTGCGTGTGTGTGTACGCGCGCGCGCGCGCGCACGTGTGTGTGTGCGTGTGTGTGTGTGTGTGTGTGTGTGTGTGTGTGTGTGTGTGTGTGTGCGTGCGTGCGTGCGTGCGTGCTTGTGTGCGTGCGTGCGTGCGTACATGTGTGCGTGGGTGCGTGCGCGTGTGTGTGTGTATGTATGTGTGTGCGCGCGCGCATGTGTGTATATATGTGTGTGTTTGTCTGTGTCTGTGTCTGTGTGTGTGTGTGTGTGCACACAGACGAGTTTGTGCGTGCTTGTGTGTGTGCATGCATGTGTGTGTGTGTGTGTGTGTGTGTGGTGTGTGTGTGTGTGTGTGCATGCATGTGTGTGTGTGTGTGTGTGTGTGTGTGTGTGTGTGTGTGTGTGCATGCATGTGTGTGTGTGTGTGTGTGTGTGTGTGTGTGTGTGTGTGTGTGTGTGCATGCATGTGTGTGTGTGTGTGTGTGTGTGTGTGTGTGCGTGTGTGTGTGTGTGTGTGTGCGTGTGTGTTCAAAGAGGGCTTCTATTACAAACAGCATATAAAACAGTGATTGTTAACCTTTTATAACAAGGAGATTTATTTACATACGTCTGTATATCTATCCTGCTATTCGCTCGCGGTCGGTCTTTTTCTTCATGCTCACGTCATGCTGTCCTCGTCTTTAAATCCATCATGTCTTGTTGCTATAATCACAATCAGAGTGTATCCCGCAGTAAATGTGTGCATGCTGAATCAAACTTATAGTCACTAGCCCCCGTGCTGTGGTAGTAAGCATAGGTCTGGGGGTCATGGGTTCGATCATATTAGAGAACCGTAGTGGGGGCATTTTCTTCTGTCCTGGTCAGCTCCTGTCTACAATGTGTTGAGCAAGGTACAGACACCGATGGAAGGACTGCGATCACGCAGTTGAGTTTGATCCTTTTAATGGAGATGTCTTGGACAGGCTTTTCAAATATCCCCACCAGCACAGCAGGTGTCTACAAATCTCAACCTGGGCTGGTGTTGATAAATATATTGAAAGCAAGCTTATCAAACACAAGTGATACTCCACATGTCATCTTCAATATTCGCATTGTACATGATTCTTAAGCAGTCTAGAATGATTTTTTTTCTCAGTGTGATTCCTTCTGCCCCAGAGTATTCTTATGAATACTTATACAGCGCCTATCCTCGGCCACAGACCAAGCTCTAAGCGCTTTACAATCCACAATCGTTTTACACGACGGGCTGCCTACCCGGGTAGTGCCGACTGAAGAGCTGCCAGTTGGCGCTTCATTCAATCGTTTCCCGTGTCATCCAGTCAACATCGTTCACTCAATTTCCTTACTTCCTTCATTCTTTCCATTTCTCACGCAGGGTGCATGCTATGTGCAAAGTGTCATCCATACCAACGGCCAAACTGGCCTTCTCCTCCGAAAGTTGGTGATGGGATTTTACGTATGTGCAAGATGTTATGCGTGCGTTCACACACGGAGCCTCGGTTTATAGTCTCACTTGAAGGACTAAATCCATGCCCGTTGTAAGCTGCGTCAAAATCACTAGTGCCAGTAGATCTGAAACTATGTGTTCCGTTGTACCCTTTTCTCATGGTGACTTGTAGTTCTACCCCAAATCCCTGTGTGGGGTAAGTGGTGTTTTAGTAGTCCGTGGTGTCAGGAGAATGGTGAGGACTGAGGGTGGTTGCATGTGGTGGCGCACACGAGCAAGGACGTTCACTCACACTAGTGCCAAGTCAGAGTGATTGCTGTTCTTAGTCAAGTTTTACTGGGTGATGTCGTACGTTCGTTGGATTTGGTCAGGTACCAAGTCAGAGTGATTGCTGTTCTCAAAACATTTTACTGGTGATTGTTCGTTGGATTTGGTCAGGTACCTCATGATGCTGCTCCCAGTCAAGTTTTACTGGGTGATGTCGTCTACCAAGTTGATTGACGTTGTCAGCAAGTTTTGGTCAGGTACCCAAGTCAGGGGTGTGATTACCAAGCTGATTGCTGACTCAGTCACAGTTTTACTGGGTGATGTCGTACGTTCGTTGGATTT
>JADBJO010015717.1:0-2500 GCA_016801955.1 Conus betulinus | reverse complement strand
CCAGCTTCTGAATCCTTCCCCTTCCCCTCGCCTTTTCATGGAATCCTTAACTCCAGCCTTCACCTATGTAGAATTCTCTTGCCGCGATGTTCTATGGGAATCGCCCCCCTCTCTCTGGTATAAAACCTTCTGTTTTTCCTCTGTGTTATCAAGGATGTTCATCCTCCCTGCTCTGTCCTGACACCTTCTTCTCCTTACTAGCCTGTTATGGAGCCGTGTTCTCCTCCGTGTCCATTTATGTCCCCGCCATCCTGCCTGTTTCTGGTAGAACCTCTCTCTCCTCTCAGCCTTTTTTTTTTTTTTCTTTTCTTTTTTTTTAAAATAAAATCCTTCTTTCCTCTTTGCTAGTTTATGAAAACGTCCTTTCCTCATTTCCGTTTTGGAACTTCAACTTTCCTCCCTGCAACTTAAATCTACCTTGTCCCCCTGCTCGTGTTTGGAATCATCTTCTCTTCCCTACTTTTAGTTCTCCTCTGCAGTCTGCCCTCTTTTGGAATCCTCACCTCCTCCACGTCCTATTTAGTGGAACTTTCCTATGCTCCCTGCCGTGTTATGGAACCCTGAAATCCTGATTATTTTCAGAGAACCCTCCTCTTTTCCTTACTCTTTATGGAACCCTCATTTCCTTCCAGCCCTTCTACGACACACCGGCCTCTCCTGCATGTTCTTTTATAGAACACTCCTTTGTGTTCCACTGTTTTTATCGAAACTTTTCACCTTGACATTATGACAAAACCTTCTACTCCTCTCTGTCCTTTCATGAAACCCTCCCCTCCTTTCCGCGCTCTCACGAAACCCACTTCTCCTCACTGGCCTTTTTTAAAAAAAACCTGCTGTTCTCTCTCTGCTCGTTTGAGAAACCTCCTCTCTTCCATGGCATATTACCAACCCCCCTTCCCCTCGCCTCACTGCCCTTTCAAAAAATCTTCTCCTCCCTGCCTTTTGTTGTTATGAAACCCTATTTTTCTCTCTGCCAATTCATGAAATCTTACAACACTGTCTGCCTTTATATCGAATTACTCTCGTTCATACCATAATATGAACATTCCTCTCTTTGTTGTTGTTTAAAAGAAAAAAAAAACTTGCTGCCTTTCTTCCTTTTTCATAAAACCCTTCTGTTTCTCCCTGCCCCTTTATGAAAGTCCTACCCCTCCCCCCCCCCCCCCCCCCCCCCCCTCCCCCGCCTCCCACCCCCAGCCATTTTATAAAACCCTTCGCTCTTCTCTGTCCGATATGAACTATCCTCTCTTCCTTCGCTCTTTTAAGAAAGCCTCTCCTCCCTGTCCTTTTATGTGACCCTGTTCTTCCTCCTCGGACGTTTATGAAACCCTCGTCTCCTCCCCCACCCTTCTTGATTAAAGGAACACTTCTGTCCTCCCTACCTTTTTATGAAACTCTTCTCTCTCCTCCTTTCCTACTTCATAAAACCCTCATCCTGACCCTGCCTGTTGATGGATTCTTGTTTTCACTCCTGGTCTTTCATGGAACCATTATTCTTTCCCTGTCATTTAATGGACCTCTCTCTCTCTCTCTCTCTCTCTCTCTCTCTCTCTCTCTCTCTGCTGTTTAATTAGACCTTACCGTTGCTACCGATGTCATAGATCTATGGTATGCTTTTAGAACAATAGTTATTGTTGCTACCGATGTCATAGATCTATGGTATGCTTTTAGAACAATAGTTATTGTTGCTACCAATGTCATAGATCTATGGTATGCTTTTAGAACAATAGATATTGTTGCTATCGATGTCATAGATCTATGGTATGCTTTTAGAACAATAGATATTGTTGCTATCGATGTCTTATACCTATGGTATGCTTTTAATTAGACCCTCCTCTTCTCGACCTCTCTTAGAATTGGTTGCATGCTGCTCTGTCGTGAAATCCTTCTTTCCCCTCTGTCTTTTTTATGGAGTCCTCGCCCCCCACCGTATCCTTTTCTGGAACCTTTGTGTCCTTTTAGGCATTTGGAGGGATGGGGCGGGGCGCTCGGGGCAGGGGAGGGGATGGGCAGGGTTCTCTTCTCTTCTGCATTTGCCCTTTTATAACATATTTCTTTCCAGTATGGAGTCTTTGTTCTTTTTTTTTACATAGAATGATTACGTCCTCCTTGTGCTTCTATAGATTTTGTTCTTAATTTTTTTTTACATAGAATGATTACGTCCTCCTTGTGCTTTTAAAGATTTCTTCTCCTCTGGAATCCTCTTCATTCGTGTCAGCCCCTTTATATGGAACCCTTCTCTCCTGATTGCCCTTTTATGGATTTTCATCTTCTCTGCCCTTTTATGAAATCCTTCCTCGTTGCCCTTTTATGGATTTTTATCTCTCTCTGCCCTTTTATCAACTCCTTACTCGTTGCCCTTTTATGGATTTTTATCTTCTCTGCCCTGTTATCAAATCCTTCCTCGTTTCCTTTTATGGATTTTTATCTTGTCTATCCTTTTATCAAATCCTGTCTTCATTTGTTTTTTGTGTGGATTTTTATCTTCGCTGCCCTTTTA
>JADBJO010015716.1:30000-42862 GCA_016801955.1 Conus betulinus | reverse complement strand
AGTGGTTAGCAGTTGCAGGCAGTGAGTGGATTCAATAGGATCAGCGGCATACATATATGGGGCGTTGTCAGCTCTGAACAACACAAGATATATGTTTGCAGCTCAATGTTATAGATACAAGCTTTAGAATTGAAATGTGCTTGTAGCAGGCTTCGTGTGCTGTGTGGGACTTCTATATGTTAGACTAAATACACAAACAGTCCTTGAGTTATATCTGTATGAATATTTTGAAGAGTTCCACTTTAGCTTTTAGTTTAGAAACTAATATTCTCCCTCTCTCTGTCTTTCTATGTCTCTGTCTGTCTGTCTCCCTGTGTTTGTTTCAGGATTTGCACAAAAGCCATTCTGCACTACAGCTGTTACTGTTGTGACATAACAGGAACCATTTTGTTCTGGCTGTTTTTCAGAACATAAGAATCAGAACCCACAGATGGCAACGGCAGCACCACAGGATGAGGCGGTGAAAAGGAGTGTATGGTGTGCAACGAACTGTTCACCACTCCTAAAATCCTTCCTTGTGGACACATCCTGTGTCAGCACTGTCTCATAGGATGGCTGAAGACCCAACCTGAAGCCAAGTGCCCTAGCTGCAGGTACCCTATCCTGGACAGATCGCTGTCACCCCCAAGAAAACGTCGCAGATGTTGTCGACAGCTTCCCGACTCAGATGTTTTTGGCTGCCATGGTGGAGGCTGACCGCCTGTTGTCCAAACAGCATGTGTGCTGTGTGTGTGAGGATGAGGCTGCTGTGTCTCTGTGCCTCAACTGCAGTGACATGTTCTGTCAGGCATGTAGCAGGCTGCACAAGAAGCAGTCTGCGACCAAACATCACCAGGTGGAGGAATTGTCCACTCTAACTGCTGATGTGATTGTTACCAAACGTTCGACAACATGCGCCGCTCATGCCAACAAAGTCCGCGGAAGTGTACTGCCCCACTCACAATGTGTCTGTGTGCATTTTGTGTGCTACCACTGACCACCGCCATTGTCCGCATGTGGTCAAATTGGAAACCAGATTGGAAGAATCTCAAGCATTGCTGACAGAAGTGAAAACGACTCTGAAATCTGGGTTGGACTCGTTGGATGAAGCCATTGGAGACATGGAAAAAGACATCCAGGAGGTTGACAGACAGACGGAGGCAGGAATGGCAGATGTCAAAGCTGTACGTCAACGTTTGGAGAAGGCTGTTCAGGACTATTGCCAGCGTCTGGAGGACCGCATATTGAGAGCGAGCTCTGACCTGAAGAGCCAGATGGCTGATGGGAAGGCCAGTCTGCAGAAACAGCGTGGAAGGTTTGCCATGCATTCCCACATCATTCAGCAGGCAGAGAGGCTGTCCACCCATGGGTCATTCAGTGACATGATGGCCATGATGAAAACACGTGTCAGCAGCCTGGACTTCTGTCCTGACTTCCTGACTCTGTCAAGGTGAACCGGAAAGCTGACATTGACCATTGACCCCTTGGCTGTGACTGACGTTGAAAAGAAGCTGTCACAGATAGGTGCCCTAAGCGTGGAAGATACTGTCCAGGTAAATTCACAGGTATCTTAAGACAGGTAACTCTGATTTTTTAGCTCATGAACACGCTGAAGATTTTGAGTTTGATCCTATAAACAGATGCCCTTTTTTAAATGTTTAAATGTCTGGAAAGTGGATGAACACCATGCATATGGCCACTGTGTGAATTAGTCCACATTATCATCAGTCGTTCTACATTGCCAAATCTGACCACAAATTAAACCATATATTTTTTCCTTGTTGATGTGCCACTCTTCAGTCTTACTGTCTGAGATCAAAATTTTTTGGGGGGGAGGGGGGGGGAGGTTGCCTCATCTTGTGTAAGTAAAGGGTAGAAGTCTTGTAAAACATCAAAAAGAATTTCATTATTTATACTTGGGTTTTTTGGGTTTTTTTTTTAAAGTCAGTCCCCCCCCCCCCCCCCCCCCCCCCCCCCCCTTCTTTGAAGAAAAATTACTCTTTACCTTAGTTCCTATTAAATATCATCCAGCATGGGGTGAGAGCATTGTACTTTACATTGTCTGACTTGAGGCAGATGCTGCTGATCTCCATCATTACTGTCTGAACATGTCGATGAAGAACCAGAGTAAGTGACAGAAGGGCAGGGGACAGGGGAGAGTTAAGTAACAGAGGCAGAAGCCTGTCTATGCATGCTGTATTTTAGTGAACTGTCAGTGTCCATGTTTGGAAGGGATGGGGGTGATTGGACTGGGAAGACTCTGTAGTGACGATCTTACTGTTGTTGTGTGCACTGACTTTTGTCTTGCAGTTACCTGACCTGAGGTTTCATGAGAACCACGGTAAAAAGATCAGACTGAGCAATGATGGACAGACAGCAGAAAGGGTGGATTCAACAACTGGAGATGGAATTGTGATATCGAGGGATCCAATGATGGTGAAGAAATTGTTTGAAGTGAGTTGGTTACTGTATTGTTAATATTGTTATTTCTATCATTTACAAAGGGAGCATTTATGTTCAGTGTTTGTGTATGTTTCATGTTTTTTACCATCTTGATCAAAACCATCAACTGTCCTTTGAATATCAGTGCATTAATTAAATATATAGGTAGTAAGAAGTGGATAAATCTGTTTCTGTTCTCAAGTCCAGCAAGTTTTCCTTTTCCACTTTCGGAATGGCTGAAACCAGATATCAAGATCAGCACCATCTGACGTTACTGCATTTTGTAAAGCAAGCATGAAAGAGTTGATCCATAGCTTTTTTTTTTTAGTTGTTTGTTTTTTCTTGAAAATAATGATTATGAGTTATTCAAGAAGAAAAAACAACTATTGTCTGAACATTCTTTCGAAAAGCAAACATTTTTTTTAAACAAACAAACAAGTGTCTATAGAGAAATAAAACTTATTGCTTAATTTCTGCACTAGTGTAGGTGAAAATATACATTTTATGAAAGAGAATGAATGGACAATGGCGAAAAATGATCTGGTGAGTGTGTGTGCATGTGTGTGTGTATGTGTATTTACAAAGGTGCCATAAGCAATAAATGAGAAAGAACAGACACCTACCAGTGTGCTGTTCTGCATTTCCAGTACCTCACAACTGGTTTTGAACTGGCTTAAGCATTCTCATGTGTATGCGTGTCCATTTACAGGTTTGCATCAACGTCATAGACACTCAGTGGAATAGCACGTTTACTGGCGTTATAACCAGCCATCCTGACACTTTCAAAGTACCCCATTCATGCCTTGTGGAAGGTCTTGACACAGTCATCTATGTGCGGCACAGTGACGGCAGAGCGTTTGATCAGCCAGTGGGTGAATCATAAATGTTGCTACCCATCTGTCAATGCCAGTCAGCTGTCGTCAGTGTTAGAAGTGTCTGTATGTCGTGTGTGTCAGTGTCAGCTGCGGTCAGTGTTAGAAGTGTCTGTATGTCGTGTCTGTCAGTGTCAGCTGTGGTCAGTGTTAGAAGTGTCTGTATGTCATTTCTGTCAGTGTCAGCTGTGGTCAGTGTTAGAAGTGTCTGTATGCCATGTCTGTCAGTGTCGGCTGTGGTCAGTGTTAGAAGTGTGTGTACATCATGTCTGTCAGTGTCAGTCAGCTGTGGTCAGTGTTAGAAGTGTGTGTATGTCATGTCTGTTAGTGTCAGTCAGCTGTGGTCAGTGTTAGAAGTGTCTGTATGTCATGTCTGTCAGAGTCAGTCAGCTGTGGTCAGTGTTAGAAGTGTCTGTATGTCATGTCTGTCAGTGTGAGCCAGCTGTGGTCAGCGTTAGAAGTATCAGTATGTCATGTCTGTCAGTGTTAGTCAGCTGTGGTCAGCGTTAGAAGTGTCTGTATGTCATGTCTGTTAGTGTCAGTCAGCTGTGGTCAGTGTTAGAAGTGTCTGTATGTCATGTCTGTCAGAGTCAGTCAGCTGTTGTCAGTGTTAGAAGTGTGTGTCTGTGTCATGTCTGTCAGTGTCAGCTGTGGTCAGTGTTAGAAGTGTGTATGTCATGTCTGTCAATGTCAGCTGTGGTCAGTGTTAGAAGTGTAGTGTCATGTATGTCAGTGAGCTGTGGTCAGTGTCAGCTGTGGTCATGACTGTTAGTGTCAGCTGTGGTGAGTTAGTAGTGTCTGTATGTCATGTCTGTCAATGTCAGCTGTGGTCAGTGTTAGAAGTGTGTGTGTATGTCATGTCTGTCAGTGTCAGCTGTGGTCAGTGTTAGAAGTGTGTGTACATCATGTCTGTCAGTGTCAGTGTCAGCTGTGGTCAGTGTTAGAAGTGTCTGTATGTCTTGTCATGTCTGTCAGTGTCAGCTGTGGTGAGTGTTAGAAGTGTCTGTATGTCATGTCTGTCAGTGTCAGCTGTGGTGAGTGTTAGAAGTGTCTGTATGTCATGTCTGTCAGTGTAAGCTTTGGTCAGTGTTAGAAGTGTCTGTATGTTTTGTCTGTCAGTGTCGATGTCAGCTGTGGTCAGTGTTAGAAATGTCTGTATGTCATGTCTGTCAATGTCAGCTGTGGTCAGTATTAGAAGTGTCTGTATGTCATGTCTGTCAGTGTCGATGTCAGCTGTGGTCAGTGTTAGAAATGTCTGTATGTCATATCTGTCAATGTCAGCTGTGGTCAGTGTTAGAAGTGTCTGTATGTCATATCTGTCAGTGTCAGCTGTGGTCATTGTTAGAAGTGTGTGTATGTCATATGTGTCAGTGTCAGCTGTGGTCAGTGTTAGAAGTGTGTGTATGTCATGTCTGTCAATGTCAGCTGTGGTCAGTGTTTGAAGTGTCTGTATGTCATGTCTGTCAGTGTCAGCTGTGGTCAGTATTAGAAGTGTTTATATGTTATGTCTGTCAGTGTCAGCTGTGTGTGGTCAGTGTTAGAAGTGTCTGTATGTCATGTCTCTCATTGTCAGTGTCAGCCGTGGTCAGTGTTAGAAGTGTCTGCATATCATGTTTGTCAGTGTCAGCACACAGAACAAGAAGAGTTGGTATGTCATTTAAATTTTTTAAATGGAACATTTTTCAGTGTAATTATTAGTGAATTGGACCAATATTATTGACAGCCTGTAGCTTGTGTTATTGATTTCTGGATGTTGACTCTGTGTTCAGGTGCTTTGCATTTTGATGCTTTGTGTGCTGTGGTCTTCTGGTCTTTATCTGGATATGACTTGCATACGTCTTCAGTCTTTCATTATGTCCTCTTGCATTATCTTTTTCCTTTCTCTTGACTGCATTTCTTTGCAGCTCTTCTCCTTTCATCTTTCCTTTTATTATTGCCATGTGAAGACATTCCATGCTCAGTCTTCCTTTGAGGAATATTCATGTCTATGCAACATGTACATGCATTGAGAGAGAGAGTGTGTGCGTGTGTGTGTGTGTGTATGCATGTGTGTGTGTGTGTGTGTGTGTGTGTGTGTGTGTGTGTGTGTGTGTGTGTGTGTGTGTGTGTGTGTGTGTGTGTGTGTGAAATGATTGTGTGTGTGTGTGTGTGTGTGTGTGTGTGTGTGTGTGTGTGTGTGTGTGGTATGTGAAAATGAGTGTGTGTGTGTGTGTGTGTGTGTATGTGTGTGTGTGTGTGTGTGTGTGTGTGTGTGTGTGTGTGTGTGTGTGAGAGAGAGAGAGTTTTATTACTCATTTTCAGCATCTTTCCATTTTCTCATATCTGCTGTGTGTTTTATTCCCTTTAATTTGTTGTCTTTTCGATACATTCAAACATTTGTTTTTCCACATTTTCAGGTAAAGCATGTCCTACGCTTTCATTCCATGGGCAACAAAGCACTTGTTCTCTCTCTCTCTCTCTCCACACACACACACACACACACACACACACACACACACACACACACACACACACACACACACATACTCGCTCAGTCACTCACTCACACACGCCACAGCAAAGAGAGGAGCCAGAAATGAAAAGTGCGCAATGGTATTGAATATATCCTTTTCTTTTCCTGAGGTCAATCAATTATTAAAGCAAACCAGCCGGTGCAGATTCAGAAAACACTACAAAAATACGTTGCTTGGTATGGCTGACAGAAATACTCATTTAATTAATTATGAACATGTAAACAGCATTCCTCATTTACAAGTGAAAAATATGTACCAATACAGAAATTTCATTTCAGTATTTTATAAATTAAAACTTGATGCCTTAAAAACTAAATATACAGATGAAGCAAAATGTAGTTGTGGATTATGAAGAATACCCAGCAAGCATCTGCTGGTTGACTGTTTACCTCTTCAAGCTCATTTACCACCATTATTAGACATGTCTTTGTGTGATGCCTTTCAGATTTAAAGCTTGCCTTCAATGTTGTTTTGTCTTTAATTTGTAGTCCAGTTAAGCATTTACTTTAAGATTATTTGCAGGTATGTTGTAGGGATGTTGAGATGGACATTGATATGCGCTTAGATAACCACATTATGCATACACTTACATAGTAACAGACATTTATGCATCTCTCTCTCTCTCTCTTTGTCTAATATCACATATGTGAACAGATGTAAAACTGAAGTATTGCTACTCACCCACCACCACCATCTTTCTCTTAGTTCTAAACGCTGCTTCAGTTGCATGTTCTTTCATTCTTTCTTTGAGCCCCACTCCCCACCCACCTCCCACCCCCT
The DNA here is from genome assembly GCA_016801955.1 of Conus betulinus. Classification (NCBI taxonomy): domain Eukaryota; kingdom Metazoa; phylum Mollusca; class Gastropoda; order Neogastropoda; family Conidae; genus Conus; species Conus betulinus. The sequence goes on along the minus strand of JADBJO010015716.1, from coordinate 36,276 downwards.
ACCCCACCTCTCCCCCCTTCCTCCCTTCCCATCCCTACCCTTTGCAAATTGTTTCTGCAGCCTCTTTGAGTCTCCTCCCCTCTCCCTCTTTCACCCCCGGACACATGGAGACATCATTGTTCTGTTCTTGTCTGTCTTCATTCATGCCATGTCCCTGTCTTGAGGCTTTCAATCTCCAGCTGTCCCGCCCACTTGTCTGTCTTCATTCATGCCATGTCCCTGTCTTGAGGCCTTCAATCTCCAGCTGTCCCGCCCACTGTCTAACTTCTTCATTCATGCCATGTCCCTGTCTTGAGGCCTTCAATCTCCAGCTGTCCCGCCCACTTGTCTGTCTTCATTCATGCCATGTCCCTGTCTTCAGGCCTTCAATCTCCAGGGTTACAACATTATTCTGGCTTGGGTTCCTGGTCATGTTGGCATCGGAGGGAATGAAATGGTGGATTGTTTGGCCAAGATGTGGCATCGGAGGGACAAAAGAGAGAAACTGTCCAACATATATATCCCCTGCTCAGATCTGAAACCCAAAATTAACGATTATGTCAGAGACCTCTGGCAGGAGGATTGGAATACACAGATGAATAACAAAACTCTTTCAGATCCATCCAAACCTTAAGGAGTTCCTCTCATCTACATCTGGTGATCGTAAAGAAGAAACAGTTCTGTGCCGGCTGCACAACGGCCTCCGTGGTGCATTCCGTGTCATGTGCCACTCACAGTGAAACATATTCTTTGAGAGTGTTGGGACTTGCCCGATGTGAGACACAAACATTTTACAGCAGATTCCATGAAAACCTTGTTCAGAGATGTTCCGCCTCACGCGATCTTTGAGTTCTTGAAAGAGGTTAACATTCTTCATTGGATCTGAGATTTTACACTGGAAAGATTTTTAAGAAACTTTTGGTTGAGTTTTTAGACCATGTATGTTAAAGAATTGTGTGAATGAATGACCTATGAGTTGATTTTAACGTGGTGACAGCCCTGATATGACCCTTTGCTGTCGGCGGGGGGCTATAAGCACCATTATCTTATCTTATCCTGTCTTCAATCTCCAGCTGTCCTGCCCACTTGCCTCTCTGGCTTCCACCTCCCTCCTCCTCTGTCCACATGCCTGTATCAACCACCGCTTTCTGACCTTTATTTAAGCAAGACTCATGTTGTGCATGTGTGTTCTACTTAGCCTGGAATTATCCGTCTTCAAGAATTTTTCAGTAATCATCCGAAACAAATTCCTGTTGTTTTGATATGTATGGTTTTTGTTATTTTTCATAAAGTTGACAAAGAAGTGGCCAGCTCTCTATAAAGTACTAGTAGGGACCCAAGTGGGCCTTGCATTGGGATTCTGGCAGAAGTCTGCATCTGTACGTCAACGGACAGAGCCAGGGCATCATCACCACCAACATCCCTGACCCCTGTTACTTCATGTTTGATCTGCGCTTCCGGTGTGTGAAGGTAGACAGCTGTTCTTGTCTTGTTGGTTTTCTTTGTTTTGTCACATGTGGCACACTTTGTTAGCACTGAGTGTTCACTCTGTGTGTGTGTGTGTGTGTGTGTGTGTGTGTGTGTGTTTGTGTGTGTGAATCTAACAATCATTGAAATAATGGCTGGGATTCTGGTTGATGTGTGTGAAAGAAAGTGTGGAAGGGAGGGAAACGCAGACTACTTGCGCATTGATGTCAATTCCCTCTCACTAGCATCTCCATTTTGTTTGTTTGTTTTTTGTTTTGCAGGGGTGCTGTTGTTTTTTTTGCTCTGTAATTATAATTGCTGTTCTTGTGTTTTGTCTCCATTTCAGACAACATGCCACTTAGGCCAAGCTTGAAGCTGATTCACTTGGTATAATTCTGCTGACTTCTCGGATACAGTTATTTGTAGATGCACAGAGGCCTGTAGTTGATATTGTCAGATCATCCCTCATCGGTCTGTGGGCTTACATACTTGTGTCATTTACAGGACATTTACTCTCTGTATTGCCTGTAATACAATGACTGTTTACCTGTGCTGGTTTCAAGACAGCTATTGGTGATAAACAGGTCATTACAATGACTGTAATTAAAATGACTGGCTAGCTGTGAAGTTTCCAAGACAGGTACTCTTCATAAATCATCCATCTTTACAATGACTTTCTGCCTGTCTTGTTTCCAACTGTGTAATCACCTGTGTTGTTGTCCAGCCATTCACTTCCTGCAATGGTCATGTCTGCAGGTGACTGCTCTGCCAGTGAGGCCGGCGCCAGGACTGTGACACCAGTGCCAGTCAGCTAAACCAGGGAGTCTGCGACGACTCCTCTCCATGAGCATTTCTGCCCTTTTGCAACAGTCTTCTCAAAGTGTGGATACGTGGACACAGTTCTGAGCCAAAATACAGAAATAAAAAAAGTTTTTTTTTTTTTTCTGTATATATTAGTTTAGGTATAACTAAACCATAATTGGTGCATAGACTTAATCATTGAGAACTTTTTTGCCGAAGTGGTGTTTTTATACAGCTTTTTTTTTTTTACCATGACTGACTTGTTTGTTTTTGAGTGCTTTTTTTTTTTTTTTAGTACCATGCAGCTAACTCAGTTGATGTGCGACACTTAAATGCTCAGTAATCCAAACGGAGTTGCTCAGCAAAAAAATTCAAGCTGCTCAAACGCATATCCAGTATCCAAAACAGTTCAACAGCACCAGTAGAGGAAAAATTTCTGCTCTGCAGTTTCTGTATATGTACGCTTGAGTTTTCATTGAGGACACGGTCACAAGTAAAAGGAAGGTTCAGGGGAGTTTCGACACTGGAGTGACACCAATGACCAGTCCACAGAATCAGAAAAGACAGAATCAGCCAGCTCAAGCTCTGTTGCCAGCGCACTTGGGGCACAGCTAGCCTTACAGTGTGCTGGAAAAGTGTGTAAAAGACTGCCCACTCTCTTAGGAAGAGATTCAACCGATTGCCCCAGGGAAAAGTAAGAAGGCGCTGATGAGACACATGCTCAGAACAAGGGATTTGCTAGAAGACAATAGTGAAATAGTCAATGGTCAAAGTATGTCTGTCCTCAGGGGAAAATGATAGCACATCAGAATTAAGTGTTAGCAGGAAAGCCGACTATTCTTTCATTACTGAAGATCTGACAGGATCCAGGGTTAACAATGCTGGGAAAAAAAAAAAAAAACCTACAAGGATAGGCCTAGTCTGGTGTAGAACAAACTTCTTAACTGATAACCAAATCATTAGCCATAGTTGGTTTTGATGAAAATGTACATATGGATTATGTATCTTATTTCATTGTATTAATTGCTAAGCTCTATCAGACTGTTTGACAAAGTTTTGGGAGTTACTGAGAAAATCCCACTTATTCCGAGAGGGAGTTGACTAGGGAGTGTTTAGTGGTGGAAGAGATCAACATCGTGTCACTGCAGAGTCAAGGTAAACAGGTTTTTTTTTTTTTTTTTTAATGTTTTTCCTTTGTAATGAAATAAAGTGCCAGTGTAACAGGTTTCTGAAGGCCTAACGTGGAGTTGAGGTCTCTCAGTTTATCATGTTTGGCTTGTCCAGCCTCTGTCGTCTACAGGGTTGTTGTGGATGAACATGGGGCAAATATGAACTCAGGTGTGTGTGTGTGTGTGTGTGTGTGTGTGTGTGTGTGTGTGTGTGTGTGTGTGTGTGTGTGTGTGCGCGTGCCTGTCAACTGTTTGTTGTCTGGCTGACACATTCCCTACTCTGCCTTGTCCAGTTTTGTGTCAATGTACATGAATGTGTCTGGGTGTAAGGATGTGTTTGTTGATGAGTTTTTGTGTTCTGTGTTCTGCTGCCTTTTAAGATTTGACATTTAAAAGGATTTCTGTACAGCGCCTGAATATTTGTTACAGAGTCTACAATATGTTGATCGCAATGTTTCTGAATTATGCATTGGAGTTCCAATACATACATCTACTTTGGTGAGAGAGAAAGCAATGTTTTGCCATCGAAAATAATACAAGATACTCACACATGTGAGGTATGTTAAAACGATACAAGATACACATGTGAGGTATGGTATGAAATGCTCAGATGTGCATGGTGTGGGGGAAATGCCAGTGTCTGTATGTCCAGAGTTTCTTTACTCCTAGAAAGTAAAAACTGGGAAAATGTGATAGTGGTGCACTCATATTGACAATGGTTTACAGGCTTTCATATTTCAATGTGATTGTCGGAGTCTTTAGGTGTTTGCATATTTCTTACAGTATATATTGATATATATGTCATTTTGTTACATACATTGTATGATATAAAGCTAACTTTTTGTGTGTGTGTATCAGTCCACTTTTTAGTAGACTGACTGGCGGCAGGACACTGTGCTTGCACCAGCTGCAGTGGCAAAGTGGTTAGTGTCAGGGACTCCTGACTGAGAGGTTATGGGTTCGATTCCTATCAGACCCATTCAGTTGTAGGATTTTTTATGACCTTACAGGCTCCTACCCAGAGCTGAGTTTGTTATGGGTGCAATTTTGAAGACTGGGACCAAACAGTTGAGTTTGAACTACTTAATGAATGTGTGTCTGAGAGTGTTGCTCAAATTTCCTGACCAACCCTGCAGATGTCTGTATCTCTTGGGCCTGGTTGACACCAGGTGACTTTATGAAAGTAAGTGTAGATTACAACCTTGTCATGCAGTTTCAGACTGGAATGGAAATCTGTTGCATCATCTTCATCATCCTTATCCTCATCGATCGGCATTAAAAACCAAAAAAAGTCTTAAATTCTGTGCCCCTTCATGTTCTGCTGTCATGGTGGCCTCAAGTTTAGACTGCCTGTCCATGTCCATACCTTTGTTTGGTTCTGTCGTGGTCACCAGCATTGGTAAATTTGCAGGGGCTGTTGTTAGACAGACATGGTCGTACCCTGAGGTGGGAAAGCTCACTCATGCTGGCTCTGCGACTGACCAATTATTGTCATCAGCAGGAGGCTCAGCAGGTGGTGCTCTGAGCATGGTGGATCAGAGCAAGCACCACTGAACACCACTGAAGTGACTCCTCAGCAATGCTGTGTTGCTGATTCTGTGGCAGGACAGACCAGGCTGTAGGGTGGAGCGGGGAGGGGGGAGGGGAGGGGGAGTGGTGCCGGTGCAATGCATGTGAGTGTGTGTGTGTGTGTGTGTGTGTGTATGGTGATGTTTTCTTTATACATGGATATAGCAAAAGTTTTGCAGATTTTGGACTTGTTTTAATCTATTGTCTTTTGTAAGTTTATTGATTGTTTATCATTAGATTTTTTATATTATGTAATGTTTATAATGAGCCTGTGAAGTGACAAATGATTTTCCATGTGGATTAATAAAGTGCCATCAAATTGAATTGAATTTCCTCCCTTTCCGTGATTGATTCTTATACTGCAGATTTGTCTAAAGGAAACTGATATGAATATTCAACACATTTGCAAAAGTATCTCATAAGATCACATTCCAAACTGAGAAAGAACGGGGATGAAGTTCAATTATGATCCCATGGATGGGGAAAAAGCTAATCAAGTTACATCATAAGATGTTCAGCAAAGATGCATATGGGAAACAAATATCACAACCATTTCAAGATAAATGTCAGTAAGAGGCAAATATTGACTTGGAAACATTGATTTGTATTCATTGCTAAAATGACGAATTGCAGACTGACTTGCCACAGTTTCTCAAAGTGCACACACCTTCTAAACATGGATGTTTCTGTAGGATGTGTTAGTTTGGGGCATTTCAACATTTTGGCAAAGCTTTTTTCCAGGGGGGGGGGGGGGGGGGGTTCACTTTGACCACTTATCATGGTAATAAGTGACTGAATAAAAACATTAGGATGCACAAACAGGGAGATTATTTTAGTCAGTATTGTTTCAGTCATTTCACAGGAAATTTGTTTACATTGAGAATCCAAAGTAAAACACAAAGGCAGAAGTGGAAATGCATTCTAGAATCTCTCTCTCTCTGTCTCTCTCTCTCTCTCTCTCTCTCTCTCTCTCTCTCTCTCACACACACACACACACATTCACACGCATGCACAAACACACACACACACACTGCTCAGATAAAACAATATGAACAGCTAAAAATGGTAAACAAGTAGTTGTTCCTGAACACCGCAGCCAGGGAGAAATAAAGGTGCAGGGGAGAAGACCCAGGGAGTGACGAACCATACAGTTTTAGCAATTAAAGGGTGAGCAAAACGGGAATTTGTGGCAGAAATGTGACAGACACAATGATGGTGATAAAGATGATGGTAATGATAAAAATTATGATATAGAGTCATCACAGAACAGACACTCAGTTCATGTCGGCAT
>JADBJO010015716.1:15000-27500 GCA_016801955.1 Conus betulinus | reverse complement strand
ATTCTCCATGACTTTGAGGATTAATTGTGTTCCTACGGTGTTGTTAGGGCTCAGGGATTTTCAAGTGAAAGGTCTAGCAGACAAGATGTTAAAAAAAAAAAAAAAAAAACGAAGAAGAAAAATAAAGGGGAGCGGGAGGGAGGTCATATCGATCGTGCTTCCACATAAAGTAAATAAAACATTCAGGCTGTTTGAAAGTGAGGCACATGTCTTAAGGGTTGATCTGTGCAGCAGGTAGGCCTATGTTTTAATGAGGGCTGATGTTCTGAGAGGTGTTACATGCAGCTTTCCAAATGATTCAGTTTTATGTTCTCACAGCAGAAGCTTTTATGGAAAAGTTGTTCTTTCGAGGGAGTGTTTTGGGCTTAATCTGTAACTGCGGACTGCCCATGTCATGTGACTGTCACACTAAGCGTGGTGCAGTACGCAGAAGTTTCATTGAGCTGCTGTTCATCACGTTTTATCTGACCACGTTGCCGAAAGTAAGTTTCAGTTGTATTGACGGTCTCAAACGGTAACAGTTATACGTGTAATTATTATGTTTAAAAAGCCGAAAGAACCCTGTAAATCGCAAAGGCAGAAAGTTCGGGATATTGTTCATCACCATGTTGAAAACTTTTGAACTTGATTTTACACCCCAAACAAAACCAGTCTGCTAGTGAACGCAGTTAGAGATAACATGCAAGCAACCCATTTTGCTAGGACCGTGCAAATCTGTGCTGAAGTTAAGCGAAAATGCTCCACTGGTCCAGGATTTAAGCTTTAACGTCATCGTTCGCTGGTGTGCAGGTAGGTCAGAGAAGAGTCACGTAACATGAACCATGTAGTTTCGGTTTCAGTTCCAGTTCCAAGCATGAAGATGAAATAGGGTACAGCCTTTACAGAGAAGAAGCACAATCTTCTGCATCCTCGTCTTCATCCTTGTTGTAGGCAACCTACTTCACTGTTTGAAGATTCTGCTGCACAAGGTGACTACCACCAAACCCGCTATATGAGAAACAGCTGTTGTGCAGCTGTACCAGAGCTGTATGCATGCATAAAGCTTTTGGTGAGGGGATCAGAGGTTGAGTTGTCAGATCCGCCCACATTTACCCCAAGCATAACCCAACTGATGTTGAGCAGGTCCAGCAAGAACTTAAATGCAGGGAGGGAGGGGGGGGGGAGGAGGAAAGCATGGTTGCACGGATGTGAAGGAGGAGAAGGGTGGGGATGCAAAAAGAGGTGGAGGAGGGGGGGTGGGGAAGGAGAGCATAACAAATTCTGCCAGTGATGCCATCTTAGACTTGAAGGCACTGTCCATCTCAGCAGGCATGCTTCTTCAATCTGCAGCAGTGCAATGGGAAAATCTCTTCTGCCCAGGTTTGTACATTGAGGTTGTGTCTCATATATCAGGTGTGATATCAGGTGCCAAAGGATGGATAGCCTGTCAAGAGGTGGGGAAGGGGAGGGAGATGCTTTGCACCTACAGAGATGAGACAAGGTTTGCACTTGTCAGGTTGAGAGGCAAGCCATCCTCCTCCTCTCCTTCAAGGGTGTCCATACTTTTCGGGTGAAAAAAAAATGTGCACAGATGGTAAATGCAATTCCCCACAATGCAAATTGTCTCAAAAGTAGGGAACCTGTAGGCATGGATCACAAGTTGGATTTTGACAGGATTGGCTAGTTGAGATAACGCTCTCTCTCTCTCTCTCTCTCTCTCTCTCTGACTCTCTCTCTCTCTCTCTCTCTCTCTCTCTCTCACGCACACACACACACACACAAAAGAAAAATACCAACAGAACTAGAATGCAAAGTTTCTGAAAACAACTTAAGAAGATCAAGGTCATTAACTATTTTCTGTAATGTTATTGGATTTCGATGGTTGAGCGCAGTACCTCCATTTTTGAGCATTTGAGCTTTGATGGCAGGACAGTGCAGAAGCAGATGATTCGTAGAAATTTGGCTCCCACAACACAAAAATATATCCTTACAAAATTTTGTTTTGAGAGCATTAGACGAATCTTAAACATCAAAGACGTAATTGATCTGGATTTGATTTGACTTAAAACTCTTAACTATTATATCCGAATGCAGTGTGTCACAAGCTTTTACACAATTATGTGAATATTGAATATCTAAGGTCTTCAACTTGTCAACAAAATTATCCTTTGCTAACTTGTCAAAGTATTTATAATATCATGTAGATCTAGCTTAACATTAAGTTTAATTGTCCCTGCAGCGTTGCGTGCTGCACTCTTGGCTGCTTGATCTACCTGTTCATTAAAGACAATTCCACAGTGAGATGGAATCCAATAAAAAGTAACACTGATATCTTTGCTTGCTAAGTGATGTATCAAGTGCTTGATTTCCTGTATCATTTCAACCCGTGCCTTGGTATTGTGACCTTTGATGGCATATAATACTGATTTTGAATCCACACAAAATAATAGTTTGCATGCATTTAAAGGTAACTCTTTAATGTGATGTAACGCCCTTAAATGGCTATTAATTCAGCAGTGAAAATGGAATAATGTCTACCAATATTATAACGTTTCAATGTTTTCAAGGAAGGAATAAAAAATGCTGATCCTGCACTGCCATTTTCTATTACAGACCCGTCTGTGTAAATCTTGATATAATCAGTATACTTGTTTTCAATGCTTATGTTTACTAAATTTTTCAAGATATTTGGAGATTGATTTTTGTTTAAATTTGTATCATCAATATCAAAGCAGGTTTTATATGCTCCCAGGGTGCTACTGGTGAAACAGGTGGCTTAGTAGCTATTTCTTGGTGTTTTAATTCTTAGCATTGATTATATCGGTGGCATAGGAATTGATTGATTGTAAAGAGTGTATTGTTTTAGCTCTTTTAGCAAAATCTTTCGTGGAGTCTAATCTAATTTCTTCCTTACAAAAATGTATCAAAAGCAAAAGACTTTACTATAAATTTAGCGCAAGAATTTTTCCTATTGTCATCTAGAGGAAGCACACCCGCTTCTTTATAGGATCCTAGATTGGAAGCATGTATTGGTACCCCAAAGTGCTAGTTTAACAGCTTTGCAGTCTATGCTTTGAAGTTTGGATAATAGGTGCTTGGGGGCATTAAAGAAAACTTCTTGGGCGTATATTAAACGAGATCGAACAAGTGAGTTTGCAAGACATAAAAGTGCTTTAGTATCTTGACCCCAACGTTGTTTACTTATAATTTTGAGAAAATTTAATGCTTTTCGTGCTTTATCAAGTATATGATTTATATGTTGATTCCAGGTAAGTTTTGATGACAGATAAACACCTAAAAAACTTTACACTTTGTACAAACTTAAGGGCAATTCCATTAATGCTGAATATTGGCATTTTTTCTGGGTTATAACCTGAGTTAAAAAGGACCATGTTTGTTTTTTCTAAAGATAATGATAAACCATTTTCTTTCATAAAATTAGTGATTTTATCTAATTCCTTTTGGTAAACTTTTTTTGTATAGTTTAATGCTCTAATGGGTGTATTGCGTTTCATTGTTACCTTCATCCACATGCATATATCGTCAGCATACTGGACTAAAACTGAATCGTTTGACAATCTCTTTGGAAGATCGGCTATGAGTATATTAAATAAAACAGGAGAAATAACTGAACCTTGAGGTAATCCCATCTGAAGTTCTCTGGGGTTCGAGTACGTGTTCCCTACTTTTACTTGTATGAAACGATGTGAAAGGAAGTTTTTGATGTAGTTATACATATTACCATTACCATTAATATTGTTTTCCTTAAGCTTTTGCAATAATTTATAGTGCCATACTTGATCATAAGCTTTCTTAACGTCAAAAAAAGTTGCAAGGATATTCTTCCGCCTCGTGAACTGCTGTTTGATTTGTGTTGTTAGTTTCACTAGATGTTCTGTAGTTGATCGGCCTTTCCGAAAGCCTGCTTGATTTGGGGGTATAATACACTGTTTTTTTTCGCAGAAATGGACTAATCTGTTTAATATTATTTTCTCCATAAGTTTGCAAACGTGTGACGTTAACGAGATTGGTCGATAGCTGTTCCTATCTGCTTTAGGCTTTCCCTTCTTATGTATAGGAATAACAATTGATCGCTTCCAAACAGAAGGCATTTCCCCTTTACTCCAACATCTTTGTATAAATATATGTAAAAATCGAATAACATTGTAAGGTAAGTGTTTTAACATTTCATAAGATATTCCATCTAATCCAACAGATGTTTTTGCTTTACTCAAATGTAAAATACTTTCTTTTACTTCCTCAAGTGTTATTTCAGAATTTACATAGCTTTTCCTTGTGAACTCATTATCATCATGAATTGATTTGTTTTACTTTGCTCTTCACTTTCTCTATACTCTTTACTTTCAGTTGATAGACCTGCATTCTACTATAACTGACAAACATCTCTGCAAATGCTTCTGCTTTTTCATTATTAGTGCGTAGATCCGAGTTCTCTAATCTTATGGGACATTGTGGTAAATTAATTCCGTTTCTCATGGTTTTCATTTTTTCCCAGACTTTTTGCATATCTTTATGACTGTAGATTTCATTATTAATACAAAAAGAAGACCAGTATTGTCTCTTGGCCTGGGCGTTAACTCTGTTTGATTTATTTTTTGCCTTGTTTGCCTCTTGATGGTTTGGGGTAGAATTTCTTGTATGTACATTTTAAATTTCTCCCATTTTTCGCTCTTTGCCTTTTCACAGTCTTCATTCCACCCCAGTTCCACACACAGTGTGTGTGTGTGTGTGTGTGTGTGTGTGTGTGTGTGTGTGTGTGTGTGTGTGTGTGTGTGTGCGTGCAGATAGATGGCACCAGCCAACATTGTCCAGTATCATCATGATCTCTTTCTGTAATTCTTTCTCTATCACGTTCTCTGTCTTTGTTACAGTATGTCTCTTTCATGTGTCTCCTTTGTGTATGCCTGTGTGGCATTAATGGAAGACCTGTACAAAAGTTCATACAATCTGCTGTTGTAAGTCAGCAGACAAGAACAGCACAGCTTCCTCTCTTTGCATTATTGTGTTGCAAATTTCAGCACATGGTTTTGTCTTGTGCCTCCAGATAAGGTCTGTGATGGGTTATTCAGTACTCTACTGTCATCTTAAAGCTTTTTCCTCTCTTTTTTTTTCTTCACCCTTACGTTTTTGTTGTTGAGCATTTGACTTCAACCTGACAGAGAAAGTTCCAGGGAACATTTTCTGGCACTCATTATCCTCTCTTCTGTCAGTGACACTCATGGGCAGAATCAGCTGGGGGACTTGCATGCTGTGAGACATACACACTGTGCAGCAGACTCCATGAAACCTTTGTTCAGAGATGCCCCACCTGATGTGATCTTTGAATTTCTGAAAGGAAGCAACAGTTTTCATCAGATCTAAGATTTTACAGAAGGAGGATTTTTAATAAAATTCTTTCATTTTTGAGAATGTGTATTTTAATGTGTTGTGTAGATGATTTTTTTTTTTTTTTTTTTTTTTTTTAAATTTAAGGACATGAGAGTTGACTTCAACTTGGTGAACAGCCTGGATATGGCCCTTTGCGGTTGACTAGGCTATAAACAACATTATCTCTGTCTCTTCTCGAATCAGCTGGCAAACTTTGCAGGGTTTATTGATTTGATTGCATGAACTTCCGGCCAGTTTCTCTGTCTGTCTTTTACTTCTGTTCTTCAGTCTGCAAATCATTGATCCTTGTATGGAGTGGGGCATGCATTTCCAGTCTGTATGTATGAATGTGATCATGAGTAATCCATTTCCAGTCTGTATGTATGAATGTGATCATGAGTAATCCATTTCCAGTCTCTATATATGAATGTGATCATGAGTAATCCATTTCCAGTCTCTATGTATGAATGTGATAATGAGTAATCCATTTCCAGTCTGTATGTATGAATGTGATAATGAGTAATCCATTTCCAGTCTCTATATATGAATGTGATAATGAGTAATCCTTTTCCATTCTCTATGTATGAATGTGATAATGAGTAATCCATTTCCAGTCTGTATGTATGAATGTGATCATGAGTAATCCATTTCCAGTCTCTATATATGAATGTGATAATGAGTAATCCTTTTCCATTCTCTATGTATGAATGTGATCATGAGTAATCCATTTCCAGTCTGTATGTATGAATGTGATAATGAGTAATCCATTTCCAGTCTGTATGTATGAATGTGATCATGAGTAATCCATTTCCAGTCTCTATATATGAATGTGATAATGAGTATCCCATTCCAGTCTCTATGTATGAATGTGATAATGAGTAATCCATTTCCAGTCTGTATGTATGAATGTGATCATGAGTAATCCATTTCCAGTCTGTATGTATGAATGTGATAATGAGTAATCCATTTCCAGTCTGTATGTATGAATGTGATCATGAGTAATCCATTTCCAGTCTCTATATATGAATGTGATAATGAGTAATCCTTTTCCATTCTCTATGTATGAATGTGATCTGAGTAATCCATTTCCAGTCTGTATGTATGATTGTGATAATGAGTAATCCTTTTCCAGTCTGTTCGTATGATTGTGATAATGAGTAATCCTTCGTATGATTGTGATAATGAGTAATCCTTTTCCAGTCTGTTCGTATGATTGTGATAATGAGTAGTCCATTTCCAGTCTGTATGTATAATTGTGATAATGAGTAGTCCATTTCCAGTCTGTATGTATAATTGTGATAATGAGTAATCCATTTCCAGTCTGTATGTATGAATGTGATAATGAGTAATCCATTTCCAGTCTATATGTATGAATGTGATCATGAGTAATCCATTTCCAGTCTGTATGTATGATTGTGATAATGAGTAATCCATTTCCAGTCTCTATGTATGAATGTGATCATGAGTAATCCGTCTTAGCCCTCTCGCCTATCCCACCCACCCCTTGAGCCTTCCTTGTTTCTTTGTAAAAATTACTTTAAAAAAAAAAAAAAAAAAAGGAAGAAAAAACCCACCCAGCAACCCTTTTTATTCATACAGTTGGCATTTAAGTCTCTCTTTGCACTACTGAAGACAGCCAACATTTTTTTAAATAGAATTTAGATTGAACTAAAACTGGGGATGAATAGAATTTAGATTGAACTAAAACTGGGGATGAATAGAATTTAGATTGAACTAAAAACTGGGGATGAATAGAATTTAGATTGAACTAAAACCTGGGGTGACGATTTATTCATGATTTATGCATGTAGTATTATTTTTTTTACTTCTATTTTTGAGCATAGAATAGAATTACAAAATTAGAAAAATGTGAATCCCTTGTTTGCATATGCGTGCGTGGGGGAGGGTAGAGGGTGCTGTGTACATATGCAGAGTTAAAAAAACAGACACGGCTAGCATCTACAGAATCAGAAACAAGAGGGTTGACTAATACTGTGGGTCTGTTGCATGTCACTTGGGCCCAGTATTGACTTGTTGCTTGTGGTCGCTGTGCAGTGGTTAGCAGTGCAGGCAGGGAGGTGGGATTCAAATGCTATCAGCGGCATACATGTATGGGAGTTTTCAGCTCTGAGTGCCTTGGGCACCTCGGTGATGACTGTGAGGTATGGGCGACAGTTGCTCTAAATCAGTGTGTCAATTGTTCACTGTGTGTTCAGTGTCCTCAACGCCAAAGCTTTTACTGTGACATAGTTGACAAATCTAATTTGAGAGGTTTTCACATCAAGAGATGGTTTTCATCTGTGCATGGACAAACAAGATATATTGTTTGCAGCTCAATGTTATAGGTACAAGCTTTAGAATTGAAATATATGTGCTTGTAGCAGGCTTCGTGTGCTGTGTGGGATTTCTATATGTTAGACTAAATACACAAACAGTCCTTGAGTTAATACTGTATGATTATTTTGAAGAGTTCCACTTTAGCTTTTTAGTTTGAACTAATATTCTCCCTCTGTCTGTCTTTCTCTGTCTCTGTCTGTCTGTCCCCAGTGTTTGTTTCAGGATTTGCACAAAAGCCATTCTGCACTACAGCTGTTACTGTTGTGACATAACAGGAACCATTTTGTTCTGGCTGTTTGTCTGAACCATAAGAATCAGAACCCACAGATGGCAACGGCAGCACCGCAGGAGGAGGCCGGAGAAAAGGAGTGTATGGTGTGCAACAAACTGTTCACCACTCCTAAAATACTTCCTTGTGGACACATCCTGTGTCAGCACTGTCTCATAGGATGGCTGAAGACCCAACCTGAAGCCAAGTGCCCTAGCTGCAGGTACCCTATCCTGGACAGATCGCTGTCACCCCAAGAAAACGTCGCAGAGGTTGTCGACAGCTTCCCGACTCAGATGTTTTTGGCTGCCATGGTGGAGGCTGACCGCCTGTTGTCCAAACAGCATGTGTGCTGTGTGTGTGAGGATGAGGCTGCTGTGTCTCTGTGCCTCAACTGCAGTGACATGTTCTGTCAGGTGTGTAGCAGGGTGCACAAGAAGCAGTCTTTGAGCAAACATCACCAGGTGGAGGAACTGTCCACTCTAACTGCTGATGTGATTGTTACCAAACGTTCCACAACATGCGCCACTCATGCCAACGAAGTCGCACAAGTGTACTGTCCCACTCACAATGTGTCTGTGTGTATTTTGTGTGCTACCACTGACCACCGCCATTGTCCGCATGTGGTCAAATTGGAAACCAGATTGGAAGAATCTCAAGCATTGCTGACAGAAGTGAAAACGACTCTGAAATCTGGGTTGGACTCGTTGGATGAAGCCATTGGAGACATGGAAAAAGACCTCCATGAGGTTGACAGACAGACGGAGGCAGGAGTGGCAGATGTCAAAGCTGTACGTCAACGTTTAGAGAAGGCTGTTCAGGACTGTTGCCAGCGTCTGGAGGACCGCATATTGAGAGCGAGCTCTGACCTGAAGAGCCAGATGGCTGATGGGAAGGCCAGCCTGCAGAAACAGCGTGGAAGGTTTGCCATGCATTCCCACATCATTCAGCAGGCAGAGAGGCTGTGCACCCATGGGTCATTCAGTGACATGATGGCCATGATGAAAACACGCGTCAGCAGCCTGGACTTCCGTCCTGACTTCCTGACTTCTGTCAAGGTGAACCGGAAGCTGACATTGACCATTGACCCCTTGGCTGTGACCGATGTTGAAAAGAAGCTGTCGCAGATAGGTGACCTAAGCGTGGAAAATACTGTCCAGGTAAATTCACAGGTATCTTAAGACAGGTAACTCAGATTTTTTAGCTCATGAGCACACTGAAGATTTTGAGTTTGTTCCTATTAACAGACCTTTTTTAATGTTTGAAATAAGGGTCCGGACACTTACTGGAAAGTGGATGAACACCATGCATATGGTCACTGTGTGAATTAGTCCACATTATGGTCAGTCGTTCTACATTGCCAGGTCTGACCAGAAATTAAAAACCATATATTTTCCCTTGTTAATGTGCCACTCTTCAGTCTCACTGTCTTAGATCAATTTTTTTTTTTTTTTTTAACACATCTTGTTTATTAAGTACAGGGTAGAAGTCTTGTAAAACATCAAAAGAATTTCATTATTTATACTCGGGTTTCATCAAAAAAAAGGTCAGTTTTCTTCCCTTTGAAGAAAAACTACTCCTTAACTTAGTTCTGATTAAATATGATCCTGCATGGGTTGAGAGCATTGTAATTTACATTGTCTGACTTGAGGCAGATGCTGCTGGTCTCCATCATTACTGTCTGAACATGTCGATGAAGAACCCATAGTAAGTGACAGAAGGGCAGGGGACAGGGGAAGAGTTAAGTAACAGAGGCAGAAGCCTGACTATGCATGCTGTATTTTAGTGAACTGTCAGTGTCCATGTTTGGAAGGGGTGGGGGTGATTGGACTGGGAAGACTGTAGTGACGATCTTACTGTTGTGTTGTGTGCACTGACTTTTGTCTTGCAGTTACTGACCTGAGGTTTCATGAGAACCACGGTAAAAACATCAGACTGAGCAATGATGGACAGACAGCAGAAATGGTGGATCGGACACATACAGATGGAATTGTGATATCGAGGGATCCAATGATGGTGGAAAAATTGTATGAAGTGAGTTGGTTGCTGTATTATTAGTATTGTTGTTTCTATCATTTATAAAGGGAGCGTTTACATTCAGTGTTAGCGTGTGTTTTGTATTTGGTACCGACTTGATCAAAACTGTTCTTTGAATATCAGTGCATTGATTATACAATAGATTTGAAGGTTGTAAGAAATGCACAAGCCTGTTTCTGTTCAAGTCCAGGAATTTTTCGTTTTCCACTTTCTGAGTGGCTGAAAGTGAAACCAGAAATCAAGATCAACACTGTCTGTCGTGGTTACTTCATTTTGTAAAGCAGGCATGAAAGAGGTGATCCAAAGCTTTTTCGTTTTTGTTATTCTTGAAAATACTGATTATGAGTTATTCATTCTATAGCATATTGCCCAGTCATGGAATTTGCCCCCACCCCACCCCCCACCCCCCGAACCTGTTTGTCTGAACATGCTTTCGAAAAAAAAACCCTTTTTTAAAAACTAACAAACAGGTGTCTGTAGCGAAATAAAAGTTATTGCTTAATTTCTGCTCTAGCGTAGGTGAAAATATACATTCTATGAAAGAAAATGAATGGACAGTGGCGAAAAAAAATTATTTGTGTGTGTGTGTGTGTGTGTGTGTGTGTGTGTGTGTTTTGCAAAGGTGCCATAAGCAATAAATGAGAAAGAAGAGACACCTATCGGTGTGGTGTTCTGCATTTCCAGTACCTCACAACTGGTTTTGAACTGTCTTAAGCATTCTCATGTGTGTGTGTGTGTCCATTTACAGATTTGTATCAATGCAGTAGACAAACAATGGAGTAACACATTTACTGGTATTGTAACCAGCCATCCTGACACTTTCCAAGTACCCCGTGCATGCCGTGAGATAGGTCTTGACACAGTCGTCTTTGTGTCGGAGTGTGGGAGGCAGAGCATTTGATCGGCCGGTGGGGTGAATCATGAATGTTGCTGCCCGTCTGTCAGTCAGCTGTGGTCAGTGTTAGAAGTGTCTGTATGTCATGTCTGTCAGTATCAGCTGTAGTCAGTGTTAGAAGTGTATGTATGTTGTATCTGTCAGTGTCAGCTGTTGTCAGTGTTAGAAGTGTCTGTATGTCATGTCTGTCAGTCTCAGTCAGCTGTGGTCAGTGTTAAAAGTGTCTGTATGTCATGTCTGTCAGTGTCAGTCAGCTGTGGTCAGTGTTAGAAGTGTCTGTATGTCATGTCTGTCATTGTCAGCTGTGGTCAGTTAGACGTGTGTGTATGTCATGTCTGTCATTGTCAGCTGTGGTCATTGTTAGAAAGTGTGTGCATGTCATGTCTGTCAGTGTCAGCTGTGGTCAGTGGTAGAAGTGTCTGTATGTCATGTCTGTCAGTGTCAGCTGTGGCCAGTGTTAGAAGTGCGTGTATGTCATGTCTGTGAGTGTCAGTCAGCTGTGGTCAGTGTTAGAAGTTTCTGTATGTCATGTCTACTTTTTCTTCTTCTCCTTTTTTCTTCTTCCTAAAAGTTTGGTTCACTCAAAAACAAGTAGGTCACCAGCTGTCAATGTCAGCTGTGGTCACTGTTAGAAGTGTCTGTATGTCATGTCTGTCAGTGTCAGCTGTGGTCAGTGTTAGAAGTGTATGTATGTCATGTCTGTCAGTGTCAGCTGTGGTCAGTGTTAGAAGTGTCTGTAAGTCATGTCTGTCAGTGTCAGCTGTGGTCAGTGTTAGAAGTGTATGTATGTCATGTCTGTCAGTGTCAGCTGTGGTCAGTGTTAGAAGTGTCTGTATGTCATGTCTGTCAGTGTCAGCTGTGGTCAGTGTTAGAAGTGTATGTATGTCATGTCTGTCAGTGTCAGTCAGCTGTGGTCAGCGTTAGAAGTGTCTATATGTCATGTCTGTTAGATTCAGTCAGCTGTGGTCAGTGATAGAAGTGTGTTTATGTCATGCCTGTCAGTGTCGGTCAGCTATGGTCAGTGTTAGAAGTGTCTGTATGTCATGTCTGTTAGTGTCAGTCATCTTTGGTCAGTGTTAGAAGTGTATGTCATGTGTCAGTGTCAGCTGTGGTCAGTGTTAGAAGTGTGTGTATGTCATGTCTGTCAGTGTCAGCTGTGGTCAATGTTAGAAAAGTGTCTGTATGTCATGCCTGTCAGTGTCAGTCAGCTATGGTCAGTGTTAGAAGTGTCTGTATGTCATGTCTGTTAGTGTCAGTCATCTTTGGTCAGTGTTAGAAGTGTATGTCATGTCTGTCAGTGTCAGCTGTGGTCAGTGTTAGAAGTGTGTGTATGTCATGTCTGTCAGTGTCAGCTGTGGTCAATGTTAGAAAAGTGTGTGTGTGTGTATGTCATATCTGTCAGTGTCAGTGTCAGCTGTGGTCAGTGTTAGAAAAGTGTGTGTATGTCATATCTGTCAGTGTCAGTGTCAGCTGTGGTCAATGTTGGAAGTGTCTGTATGTCATGTCAGTCAGTGTCAGCTGTTGTCAGTGTTAGAGATGTGTGTATGTCATGTCTGTCAGTGTCAGTGTCGGCTGTGGTCAGTGTTATAAGCGTCT
>JADBJO010015716.1:0-10000 GCA_016801955.1 Conus betulinus | reverse complement strand
TGGACTTTAACCGATGGTGAGAAAAAAGACCCAGAGATTATCCTCCAGAATTCAAAGAACAGCTTGAGCCAGCAGAAAATTTCCGTGTGAGTAGACTAAAACTCATGGGACTCAGACAAGCAAGCAGAGAATCCTTAGATGATTTTGTAAACAGAGCAAAGTTGCAAGCTAAGAAATGCGACTTTCGAGAAGGAGAAGAAGATGAGCGCATCCTTGAACTGATAACAGCAGGAACACCTGATGATGACTTCAGGAAAGCTATTCTCTCCAAAGACAAAAACTTCAAATTGAAAGATGCACTCGTATTAGGCAGAACGTATGAAGCCACAACAGCACATGTAAAACAGTTACATGACATGCAACAAAAAGAAATGGAGGTAGATGGAATACAAAACCCGTATGCTGCATGCAACAATTGTGGAGGTAGACACAAACCGAGAACATGCCCAGCATTTGGAACAAAATGTAATAAATGTGGGAAACTCAACCACTGGGCAAAAGCATGTAGAGATCAGGAATGAGAGAAGCCTACAAAAGACAACACGGAGGTGGACAACAAGAGAGAAGGTTGCAGCGAAAAGTTCATGATGTGGAGCACAATGATGAACTTGCAGAAGATTTTGGAATGCTATCATTCAATGACATACAAATATCCTCTGTGAAGTCAAGAGATGAGGCTTTCGTCACACTCAATGTAAAGTTGTCATCTCGTCCTGGTGTCCATAATCTTGGCCTAAAAGTGGACACTGGCGCTCAAGGGAATACCCTTTCCACTCAGGCTATTTAAGCAAATGTTTCCTGATCGCACCACAAAAGATGGAAAACCTGTAAGGGAAATCGCAAGAACAGCGAGCCAGGTGAGATTGACAGCCTATAACGGGACTAGCATACCGTGCTATGGTATTACTTCGATACCCTGTCAATTCAAAACATCTGCATGGGAACAAACAAAATTCTACATTGTGAATGTTGCGGGCCCTGCAGTAATTGGCCTTCCATCGTGTGAAAGTCTGAAAGTGGTGACAATGAACTGCAATGTCAATGCTAAATGCATTGATCAGCACAGTATGAATGACAACCATCAAGATATCAACAATGTGAATGATCTCATACAACAATACCCAGGACAGTTTGACAAAATAGGAGAATTTCCTGGGGAAGTCAAACTTTTCACGGACCCTGATGTTCAGCCACATATTGATGCCCCTCGAAAAACTCCAATTGCACTCAAAGACGCCATCAAAGCCAAGCTGGACCAAATGGAACAGGATGGTGTCATCAGAAAAGTGACAGAACCCACTGATTGGGTTTCCAGCCTTGCATACTCCCATAAGAAAAGCGGAGAGATACGCATCTGTCTGGACCCAAGACATCTGAATAAAGCCCTCAAACGACCCCATCACAAAGTTCCTACAACAGAAGAACTGACTCACCTGTTCAGAGGAGCCAAAGTGTGTTCTCAAAACTTGATGCTAAATCAGGATACTGGGCTGTAAAACTGGACAAAGAATCACAGCTGCTAACAACATTCCAGTCACCTTTTGGAAGGTACTGTTTCCAAAGACTTCCCTTTGGACTATCGGTGTCTCAAGACATTTTTCAGCTAAAAATGGACCAGATCCTGGACCAAGTTGAAGGAGCTGTTGGCATAACGGATGACATTGTTGTTTATGCAACATCAGATGAAGAACATGAGAAAGTCATCGAAAAACTTGATGGAGGTTGCAAAAAAGAGTGGTCTAATGTTCAACTCAGAAAAATGTGACATTAAAACTGACTCTATCACATCTTTGGCATGAAATATACAGCCAACGGTGTGCTTCCAGATCCAGATAAAGTCAATGACTTGAAAAACATGCAATCACCCACTTCAAAAAAGGAACTACAAGAGTTCTTAGGCTTCATTCAATATCTCTCACCCTTCATCGAGAACCTCGCTGAGAAGTCTTCAATGTTACGCGCGCTTCTCAAAGAAGATGCAGCATTCTTATGGGAGACACATCATGAAGACTGTTTTTTTCAGAAACTGAAACAACACAATCTGAAGAGTCGACATTACAGTATTTCGACACTCAAATGGAACCCATTCTTCAGGTTGATGCTAGCATCAAAGGACTTGGAGCAAGCGTCACACAAGGCGGACTACCAGTTGCCTATGCCTCGAAGTCGCTGTCTGACACGGAAACGCGATACGCATGCATAGAACGGGAAATGCTAGCAATCGTCTACGGTGTACAGAGATTTCATACGTACCTCTATGGTCGGAAATTCATGATATTGACTGATCACAAACCCCTTGTGATGATTTTCCAAAAACCACTGACTCAGGCACCACCACGGCTGCAACGGATGATGCTAAAACTGCAAGGATATCAGTTTGAGGTGAAATACAAACCAGGCAAAGAAATGACATTAGCTGACACTCTATCAAGATTGCCAAATAAGAAAAACAGTGAAACAATAGATCTGGATGTGAGAGTAGATATTGTTGGATTTTCTCAAGAACGCATCAAAACTATCAGAGAAGAAACCAAAGCTGATCCTGCTCTCATTGCCCTAGCAGAGATGATTATCAGTGGATGGCCTGAAAACATCAAGGATGTTCCTGAGAATATCCGGACCTATTGGCGTTCAGGGATGAAATATCCATAGAAAATGACTCATTTTGAAAGGATCTAGAATAATCATTCCAGTCAGTCAGAAGGAAGTTATTCTTGACCAACTGCACTATGCACATCAGGGTGTAGAAAAGACCACCCTGAGAGCCAAAGGGTCAGTATACTGGAACAACATCAATAAAGACATTGAGTCCCTCATCAAGAGATGTCCTATATGCCAGGAACATCAACCATCTCAGCAAAAAGAGGAAATGATTCCACATGAAATACCCCAACGACCTTGGAAACTCTTGGAGCAGATCTCTTTCATTTTGAGGGATCAGAATACCTGTTAGTTGCTGACTACTACAGCAAATACTTCATAGTCCGCAAACTTGGACAGGACACTGGGAGTAGCGTGATAGTCAAGGCTATGAGGCAAATATTTGCTGAACATGGAATTCCATCAAAGTCATGAGTGACAATGACCTCAGTTTAGTGCTGAGGCATTTGCCCGTTTTGCAAAACAATGGAACTTTGTCCACGTCACCTCTTCACCCCGATACCCAAGATCCAACGGATTTATTGAGCGTCATGTCAAGACCGTGAAAGATACATTAGCCAAGTCTATTGAGGCCACACTGACCCTGAACTCGCATTGCTTTGCCTCAGGACAACACCCATTTCTGCACATCTTCCAAGCTCCATTGAAATTATGACTGGCAGAAAAGCAAAAGCGAACCTTCCCACCAGTCTTGCCCACAAAACCACACATTAGACCATGAAAGGATTCATGAAGAACTCAGCGTCGACAAGAAAAACCAAAAGAGATACTTTGACAAATCAGCCACTTACCTGCCTCCACTCATTCCCGGGCAGAAAATCCGTGTCCAGAACAACAAAGGAAAATGGAAAGAGGGAACTGTTGTCAGGAAATGCACAGAGCCAAGGTCTTTTGTGATTGAGAAACCCACAGGACAATTGATGAGGCGAAATCGACTCCACATACGTCAGATTCCTCAGAGAGTACCAGTTCAAGAAAAAGAACCTCAGGAGGCTGAAAAAACACCAGTCAAATACCCACTCCAGTGAACCCACTACCACCACCACCCACATTTAACAGTGACCCTTGTATAAGCCCACCATCACCAGTCACTCCACCACCAAACAACTACCCCAAATCACAAGAACCACATGAGGACAGGCATTCTGAAAAATCATACACTACCAGAAGTGGTCGACTTGTGCGACCACCAAAAAAACTGAGCTTATAGAAATTCCCAATGATACTTGGATCTGTCCTTATAATTTATTGAAATTTCTTAATTTGCTTAAGTGTGTGAAAACAAGTTCAGAGACTCGGGTGAAAGACCCCGCTCCTCTATGAATATAAAGTTAAATTCAGAGACTCGGGTGAAAGACCCTGCTCCTCTGTGAATTTATGATATGGTAATATGCACAAAATAATTTTTATCAATATAGACGTACATTGATAAAAGTAGTCCCAGGTCCGGTTTCTTTTTTTTTTTTTTTTTTAAGAGGGGAGATGTAGCAATGATAACTAGCAGACGACATCGAGACCATTTACATGTATTGCGCATGTGCCATGACACATAAATGTATTACCCATAACTCCCGGCGCTGTGGTTCTTCCTAGTTACAAGTACACAACGTACAGCACGAAATGAAGTCTGTCATTTACTTAAGCTTGAATGCGTGAATCTGTTATTGTTGAACTCGCCACATACTACAGGTACTACTAACAACGATAGTGAAAGTTAAGGTAATAAAAGCACGATACAGAAATAAATTTAGAATATACTTTTTATAATAATCAAAAAAATAAATAAATGAAACATGAAAAGAAAAAGAAATTGAATAATAATAATGATAATAAATGCATTAAAAAAAAAAAAATAAAAATAATGGTAATAGAATAAATAGATGAACATAAAAATAAAGATAAAAAAAAAAAAAATAATAATGACAATGTTAATATTTATGGTACTAAAGATATTAATTCTGATAGTAAGGAGGGAAACAAACAAATAAAACAAAAAACAACGACAACAACCAAGGGGAGGAGAAAGAGGGGAGGACAGGAAGAACAGAAAGGAAACAGAAGATGTAAGTTATGGGAAGGATGGAATCCAATAGGTATATGAATAATTACAGTAATAGTTTTGTTAATGATTGTGATTGTAATTCTACAGTAATGGTGGTGATGCAGTAGGAGGCTAGAAAAGTGGTAAGCTGAAATGTCAGAAATATTTTAAAAGAATAATGATTACATTAATGAAAGTAGTAAATACGACATTTGTAATACTAGTTATGAAGTTGTAAGAAAAGGTATACTGATTAGATAAACAAATAAGTAAAATTTAATTTAAATATTTTTAAAATAGTTGGCATATATATATACATATACATACATACACACACACACACACACACACACACACATATATATATATATATATATGTATATATTTATACATACATACATACATACACATACATATATATACATACATACGACAACAACAACCAAGGGGAGGAGAGAGAGGGGACAGGAAGAACAGAAAGGAAACAGAAGATGTAAGTTATGGGAAGGATATGTGCGTGTGTGTGTGCGTGTGCGCGCGTGCGCGCGCGCGCGCGGACACACACACACACACACACACACACACACACAGCTGTCTGACTCCCGTTCTCAAAAGTTTGGATGCGTGTAATAATTAGTCCCTACACACACCCACACCATACGCACATGGATAGCCAGGCACACACACGAGTTAAATTTTTTCTTTATAATTATGCTGCCTGAACCATCAAAATATACATTCATGTGAACTGGTACAAAATCAACATATGTCACTACATAGCATATAGATCAAGCTATCAATACATAGGAACTTCAATTATCAGATATCAGCGTTCATATTACATATCTTGATATCACTCACAGATCTCGCCGGCGCCGTCCACAGTGTCTCACATATACAGTCAACACACTCGGTTCCACAGTACTCAAGCCACAGTCTACAACACTAAAAGAAGGCAAAGAAGGATAACCAAGGTCCCACACAATAAACACGGCTGTTCATAAACACAAACGATGAAGAAGAAGAAACAGGTTCTCCACACAGCAAGCACAATAAATTACGTCGAACTATCAAGAAGAACCGCAGATTCACATTCACAAAAGCACATTAATCCATAGCAGAAGAACCGCAGATCCACAATGCAAAGCAATCAATAGAAGAAGAACTGCAGATTCACAAGGCACAGTAAACCATTGAATCCCCGGCGAACACGATTTCAGCAAGTTCCACAGAACACAATAAACTTCGATTCGACATGTAGTTGATCTAAAACAAAAATTAACTAACTTCTCCGTATATTGATATTACAATGTTCACATCAATAAATCCAGCCTACCGACACACATGAGGTGGTACAATTAGCGCACGTAAATTTTCTTGCAGGAGTTTTAAGTCTTTCTTAAAACGCACAGCCTTCATAACAATTTTATAACAAATCAGTTTCCTGGTACATATTTCACTGGTACCGTCATCCAAAGTATCGCACATACACATTGAACATTGACGCACTACTGACTTGAAAGTCAGCCTCTCCACATAGTATCACTACGGAGAAAACGACGATTTAAACAAAAAAAAAATAAGCTGACCAAAGCCTCAGCAGTTAGTTCTTGCTCTCCCTTCTCGTCAATATTATTATTTTCGTCATGTAGATACCTATGTCATTTTAAGTTGACGTCATACTTTACGTTGACGTCACAATACTCCCCCTCCTCAAACAAAAAAAACAATGACCGAATTGTTTTTTTGAAGAAGAAGAAAACAAACAGCAGAATACACAAACCCAGAAATCACACATCGACTCGACAGAAAACGAAGCCGCTCACGGAAGCAGTTCATGGAATCCTTCCATGAACTCCCACACAACAGAAGAATACAAGTTGTCGTCCCCAACGAACTCTGAATCCCTTTGACATGCTAGCTTGTTGCTGACCTCACGGACAGCCTCTCCATACCCACACAGGGTAGAGATTACACATAACTACTGACCACCACTCGGTCAGCCTCTCTCCATACCACACAGGGTAGAGACTACACATATCTATTGACCACTCGGTCAGCCTCTCCATACCGCAACAGGGTAGAGATAACACATATCTACTGACCACTTGGTCAGCCTCTCCATACCCACACAGGGTAGAGACAATGTCTAAACATTCCTGCTCAATGATATTGTACGCCTTCTCACGATTCAACAACTTTCGACAAGCAAACACGACGGAGTGAAGAACATCATCATTCTCTCGGAGCAATACAGCACCCAAACCAACAGAACTAGCATCAGTCCTAAGAATAAAAGGATTACCCAATGTAGGTAACAACACACAGGTGCAGAAGACAAGATTCCCTGAATCTTCCTCAAAGCTTCAACACACTCAGGAGTCCAAAAAAATAGACCTGAAATCAACGCAGAAACGACACATGCAATCTTTCTTCCTGACGAACACAACTGGAGATGCATACGGACTATTCGATGGCTCAGTGATACCAGATCCAACATGATACCAATCTCTCTCTAACAGCCTTTTTCGCAGAAAAGGGGATTTCATAACATTTCTTTCTATCAGGGACATCTGTTGTAAGAGGGATCTGTAATAGTACATTACCTGAGAAAGAACCTGGTTTGGGGGTCAAAATATCCTGAAAATCATCAAATGTTACACGCAACTCCCTGGTACTTTTGTCTGACAAAGTACAATCAAACTGTACAGAACGAACATCTTCATCTGGCATAGAAGACGCCCTCGGAACAGTTAAAGTAGGAAGGGGTAAAGCGTCATCACAGTTCTGGACGACACCAACTGTACAAACCACTTCACGAACAGTACAGACTTCGGAGAGGGATCTACAGAAATACCAATTCCTGGAGAACACTCAAGAGAAAGCTGTTCCTGCTCACAAGCCAAAGGTGCTATCTCTGACCCAGGCACTGAAGTACCTTGTGAAAGAACAACTGTAGGTACAACATCAGAAGTAGACACAGCAGACACATCAGAAGACGTTAACTGAAAGCAAGATTTCAATGACTCATCCTTCTGTTTCTGAACAAGATCAGAACGGGAAATGTTCAGATCATCAGGGATCTGACACAAAGGCCTTTTCTCCCACACATGCTTATCTCTAGCCCTCCCTTCTCGTCAATATTATTATTTTTCGTCATGGCTAAAGAGAAAGGTTCACCAGATACATCACTGGACTCATCGCTCACAGAAACTCCAGGTACATTACCCACGATGAGATCTGCGACAGGGCTATCCAAGACACAACAAGTCAAATCGCCCACAAAATAAGGACAACTGACTGAAACTGTAGCCAGTGGAAACTCATCCACACGACCACCAAAAGAAACACACTTCACTGTGGTTCCTGACATCTGACTGTCAGAAACTAACCGCTTGCGAACGCCACAAATGGTAGCACCAGTATCACGCAGAACAGAACTCAAAGTGCCATTCACAGAACCAGACTCCAAATGCAATTTGCCTGTGAACTCACCAGCACCTAGACAAGCAAAAGAAGAATCAAGAACAGAGCAACAAGCACTGGACTGTATGCTGACAGCTGAGTTCTTGGCAACAGTGGAGTTACTAACCATGAAAGGACATTCATCTGGGTGACTAAGGCTACAAATTTTACAGGGATTTCTACCTGACTTCCCATGCATCTAGCAGCTACATGTCCTGTCACACTTTACACAAAAAACACATAACACTTGCAAACTGATCAGAAGCACTTCCTGAGGGACTCTTACTGCCAGAGGTATGACGGGCGCCACGACCACGATAACGGCTACCGCCAAAGGTATTTCCACGACCAGCTGAGTAACCAAAGCTCTGATGACCACAATATACAGCTACCATCAAAGTTACTTTCATGATCAGCTGAGGAACCAGAGTAGTGGCCACTGTTTTGAAAAGTAGAGTATCTGTTTTCGTCTGTCAGACTGACCACAGTATGGACTTCTATCAGACTGACCAGGATATGGATTTCTATCAAATTGACCTGGTTTTTGTAGCCAACAGAAGCAAAAATGTTTACATCAGCTTTCCTAGAAAGCACCTCAGTGTGATGAGCATGTCTGTATAACTCTGCAGACTTGATCATTTCATCAAAAGTTTTCACATCCTTTTCGCACAGAAAAGTAGCCAAGTCCTTAGAGATACACTCCAAGAACTGCTCACGCAAGATAAGATCCACCAGACCTTCAAAAGACTTATCACTTTTTGACAAAGAGACCCAACGGTCAAACAAACGCCTAAGTTCAACTGCAAAGGTCTCGAAAGGTTCATCTGAGCTAGGTTTAGCTTCACGAAAACGCTTACGAAAACCATCTGGAGTACATTGAAATTTTTTCAGCAAGCTCTCTTTCAAAAGCTTGTATGACACAACATTATTTTCAGCGAGACTGTGATAGAGAGTTAAAGCGGAACCCTCAAGTAATGCTGATAGGTATGTGACCCACAAATCCTCTGACCAACCTAAGGAACGAGCATGGGTTTCAAAACGAAACAAGTAACTGTCTATATCATCAGTTCTTTCTTTAAAAGGGGGCAACTTAGGAAACGTAGGGCGAGGGGCGTTAAACCTGGGAAAACCAGAACCCTGACTCTCACTGTCCTGTCCTGAGACCGCACTCTGCTGATAAGTAACTTGAAACTGTATTCTTTTAGTTTCCTCTATCTCTTGCCTTTTTTGTTTCCTCTTCCTCTTACATTCTTTTTGTTTCCTCTTCCTCTTGCATTCTTTTTGTTTCCTCTTGCATTCTTTTTGTTTCCTCTTCCTCTTGCATTCTTTTTGTTTCCTCTTGCATTCTTTTTGTTTCCTCTCTCTCTCTCTCTCTCTCTCTCTCTATATATATATATTTGTTAAAATAGTATGGTAAAAGGAACTTCCTTTTACCATACTATTTTAACAGATGTTGCTCCCCAAGGGGTTGAGCACTTTAAAAATTTTATTAGGCATTTTAGTACTATTCTTGATATATATATATATATATATATATATATATATACATACATCATACACACACACACACACACACACACACACACACACACACACACACACACACACACACACACACATACATATACATATATATTCACGTGTGCGCGCGCGTGTGCGAATGTGCGCGTGAGAGAGAGAGAGAGAGAGAGAGAGCGTGTTTGTTTGTGTGTGTGTGTGTGTGTGTGTGTAAGATAATGTTTGCTTATAGCCCAGCCGACCGCAAAGGGCCATATCAGGGCTGTCACCACGTTAAAATCAACTCACAGGTCATTCATCCACACAATTCTTTAA